>CM042424.1:13342793-13380293 GCA_023634145.1 Thymallus thymallus
TTGGTTGATGTGAAGATTGGTCCGCCTGGGGCATTGATACAATTCTAATCTTTCTCTGTGTGTGTGTGTGTGTGTGTGTGTGTGTGTGTGTGTGTGTGTGTGTGTGTGTGTGTGGTGTTCCACAGACGCGGTTGTGGGAGGAAAAGGAAGGGAACGCCGGTGAAAGTGTGCGACCGAGTCTTTGTCACAGAGGATGAGGAGGAGAGCTCCGAACACAGCTACGGTCCAGGTGTGTGTGTATGTGTGTACTTTATTGATGATTCTTGTGTGACTCGTGTGTGTGTGTTTGTGTCTTAGTTGTGTAGTGTGTGTGTCCTTGTGAGTGTGTGCATGCGTCCAGGATTGTGGGCGGAAGACGGGTGGGTGTGTGTGTGTGCTGACCTAGATAGATGTGTTTTGGTGTTGGTGTTGGTGTGTGTGACTGTGTTCGTGTGTGAGTGGTGTGTGATGTGCATATGTGTTTAGCTGGGGGAAGGGTGATGACGTGTGTGTGTGTGTGTGTGTGTGTGTGTGTGTGTGTGTGTGTGTGTGTAATCCTTTTAAACTCTCCTCTCAGGTGACGGGAAAACAGCAGAAGACAAGCGGCCAACACCGGATGGACCATGCTACATCAATGATACTGATACGCTGATCTGGTGAGTGTGACTGTGTGCGTTTGATTTCCTTTCATGGTGTTTTTTCCCCCTCATTTTAAATGTTTTCTATTTGATAACTTTTGCGTCGTTTTTGCGAGAGGAAAGCGTTCTACAGGGATGCTGTTTTTGTGAGAGGAAAGCGTTCTACAGGGATGCTGTTTTTGTGAGAGGAAAGCGTTCTACAGGGATGCTGTTTTTGTGAGAGGAAAGCGTTCTACAGGGATGCTGTTTTTGTGAGAGGAAAGCGTTCTACAGGGATGCTGGCCCATGTTGCTTCCCACAGTTGTGTCAAGTTGGCTGGATGTCCTTTGGGTGGTGGAGCATCCTTGATACACACGGGAAACTGTTGAGCGTGAAAAACCCAGCAGCGTTGCAGTTCTTGACACAAGCCGGAGCGCCTGGCACCTACTGCCGTACCCTGTTCAAAGGCAATCTTTTGTCTTGCCCATTCACCCTCTGAATGGCAAATATACAATCCATGTCTCAATTGTCTCGCTACACCCGCATTAACATCTGCTGAACACATGTATGTGACCAATAACATTTGATTTGATTTGATCCTGTCTCCTCCACTTCATCTACACTGATTTGAAGTGGATTTAACAAGTGACATCAATAAGGGATCGTATCTTTCACCTGGACTCACCTGGTCAGTCTATGTCATGGAGAGAGCAGGTGTTCCTAATGTTTTGTGTAGTTGTGCTGTTTTTCGTGGGTTAGCTGTGTGTGTGTTGCAGTGTGTAATTGTATTGATTGAAAGTGTGTGTTAGCTGCAGATAGTGTGTGTGCTATTTTAGCTGATTTTGTATGTATAGGTCCACGTGTGCTGATCGATCTCTCTCTCCCTTTCTCAATCTCCCTATCTCTCTTACTCCCTCCCCTACTCTCTCTCTCTTCCTCCCCCCTTCTCTCTCTCTCTTCCTCCCCCCCTTCTCTCTCTCTCTTTCTTCCTCCCCCCCTTCTCTCTCTCTCTTCCTCCCCCCCTTCTCTCTCTCTCTTCCTCCCCCCCTTCTCTCTCTCTCTTCCTCCCCCCCTTCTCTCTCTCTCTTCCTCCCCCCCTTCTCTCTCTCTCTTTCTTCCTCCTCCCCTTCTCTCTCTCTCTTTCTTCCTCCTCCCCTTCTCTCTCTCTCTCTTTCTTCCTCCTCCCCTTCTCTCTCTCTCTCTTTCTTCCTCCTCCCCTTCTCTCTCTCTCTCTCTTCCTCCTCCCCTTCTCTCTCTCTCTCTCTTCCTCCTCCCCTTCTCTCTCTCTCTCTCTTCCTCCTCCCCTTCTCTCTCTCTCTCTCTTCCTCCCCCCCTTCTCTCTCTCTCTCTCTTTCTTCCTCCCCCCTTCTCTCTCTCTCTCTCGCTCTTCCTCCCTCCCTCCCCTTCTCTCTCTCTCTTCCTCTCCCCCTTCTCTCTCTCTCTCTCGCTCTTCCTCCCTCCCTCCCCTTCTCTCTCTCTCTTCCTCTCCCCCTTCTCTCTCTCTCTTTCTTCCTCCCCCCCTTCTCTCTCTCTCTCTTCCTCCCCCCCTTCTCTCTCTTTCTTCCTCCCTCCCCTTCTCTCTCCCCACCTCTCTTCCTCCCTCCCTCCCTCCTTTCAGTGGATCTTCAGAGCTGGGTGGGGAGGGATCCAGTGGGGGCAGGGGGGCTGCAGTGCTGTACCCCCCTCCTCCAAACTGCCGCATCCGAGAGGTACACTGTGGGAGCCAGGTGCGTCTGGTCGTCATAGCGATCCGAGACATCACCAAGGGAGAGGAGATCACTGTTGACTACAGCCTGACCGAGTGGGGAGACAACACTATGGTGAGTAACCATGGCGACATACCTGTAAGAGCCCAAGTAACTGTTGCCATGGTGAGTAACCATGCCAATATACCTGTAAGAGCCCAAGTAACTGTTGCCATGGCGAGTAACCATGGCGATGTACCTGTTAGTCTATGTAACTGTAGCCATGGCGATGGCTGGTACCGATATAACCTGGGATGTGGTGGAACGTAAATGCAAGTAAAATGCAGTTTACCCAACTTTCTATTTGCTGAAGACTGTTTTCAACGAACGACTTACCTAATGGAAAAAATCACATGCAGTGAGACAAATAACTTCCAAATAGTTCTATTTTTAATAGACAGTATGCCACAATATACATGATTTGTCTTATCCCAGGAAAGTTGTAAGTACTGCAACTAGCGATTTGGATCACGTGAAACACATATCTGCTCTGTTTACTTTTACTCTGGTTAAATAATCCTCTTTTTCTCACAGAAATCGTTGAGTAATTATTTTGGGCCATTGGTTTGACAGCAATGGGTGATAATAATGAATGATAATGGAGCCTATATTCCTCCAGGGTTTCCGTGGTACCGTGTCTCCAGGGAGATATGAGTGTATCTCTGACCCTGAGAACAACAGTATCAAAAAGGTAAGAAAAGACACCTGTTGCGTACTATATATATATATATATATATATATATATATATATATATATATATATATATATGACACAACACTTAATATTATACCCATGTGTTTGATGATTTGAATCAGGTATGAAGGAAAAACGAGAATGTGCACCACTTTGAGAACCACTGCTTATGTACATGTCACTTGTCTGTACTCACACAGCTGGCTCAAACACCAACTCATCTCTCCTCTCTCTCCTCGCTCTCTCTCAGGAGGAAGAGTCCGGGCCCATGCCCTCCTCTCTCTCAGCCCAGGACTACCTCACCCCTTCCTGGCCCCTCTCCCCCTCTTCCTCCCCCCTCTCCCACTCCAACGCCAGCGACTCGGATCCCCAGAATGAGGGGGACGAGGACGCGGGTCAGAGACGCACACCTCGCCGGCGCAAACGCCGCCGGACCACCACCCCTTCCAAAAAGAGAACCACCCCTCACCGGACGCCACCGGGCCGCCCTCCCCTCTCCTCTTCCTACCGGCCCATCACCTTCTCCCCCCCTCCCTCCTCCTCCTCCACCTCGTCTCGCCCTTCTCTGTTCAAATCCCCCGCTCCGTTGGGGCCCAACACTACGGCAAACATCAGCATTAACATCGCCAGGGGGGTGGGAATGGGCGCGCCCCCCCAGAAGCTGAGCTGTGCCTACTGCGGGCGCCACTTCCGCTCGCTGGGGCGCCACCTGGACAAGCACCACCCCAACCAGCCCGAGATCCGCGCCGCGCTCATCCAGCGCTTTATGCAGGCCGCGCACCACGCCCAGTCCCAGCAGCAACCTCGGTCATCGTCGGAGTCGCCAGGGGCGGAGCAAAACTCCCACAAGCCGCCACAGGGGGGCGCCGCCGCGCTCTCCCCGTCTCCTCAACGTCCCACCACCGCCCAATCCCCTTCCTCGGCCGTCGGGAGAAACCCCTCTCCCCTGGTGTTGACTCCGCCCCGAGGGCGCAGTGCCGTGGCCGTGTCCGTTCTGAAGAGGAGCCCGCCTCCGGTGGCTGTGACCCCGCCCAGAAAAGCGGGACTGCGCAAAATTAAGGAGGAAGAGGAGGAAGTGGCGGAGGTGGTGAGGCCCAAAGACGAGTTGGAAGAGGCCGAGGTGGCTCGTCCCCACGTCTTTCAGCAGACGCCCAAAGAGATGGAACGGCTGCCTAAAGAGGATGAAAATGAAGAAGAGGAGGAGGAGAACGGAATGATAGAAGACGACAGTGGAACGGAGGAGAAGGAGAAGGAGTTATTGAGGTGAGTACTGTGGGGGGTTGGTACTCTGTTGAAGGACTGGTTCACCTAGGTGAGTACTGTGGGGGGTTGGTACTCTGTTGAAGGACTGGTTCACCTAGGTGAGTACTGTGGGGGGTTGGTACTCTGTTGAAGGACTGGTTCACCTAGGTGAGTACTGTGGGGGGTTGGTACTCTGTTGAAGGACTGGTTCACCTAGGTGAGTACTGTGGGGGGTTGGTACTCTGTTGAAGGACTGGTTCACCTAGGTGAGTACTGTGGGGGGTTGGTACTCTGTTGAAGGACTGGTTCACCTAGGTGAGTACTGTGGGGGGTTGGTACTCTGTTGAAGGACTGGTTCACCTAGGTGAGTACTGTGGGGGGTTGGTACTCTGTTGAAGGACTGGTTCACCTAGGTGAGTACTGTGGGGGGTTGGTACTCTGTTGAAGGACTGGTTCACCTAGGTGAGTACTGTGGGGGGTTGGTACTCTGAAGGACTGGTTCACCTAGGTGAGTACTGTGGGGGGTTGGTACTCTGTTGAAGGACTGGTTCACCTAGGTGAGTACTGTGGGGGGTTGGTACTCTGTTGAAGGACTGGTTCACCTAGGTGAGTACTGTGGGGGGTTGGTACTCTGTTGAAGGACTGGTTCACCTAGGTGAGTACTGTGGGGGGTTGGTACTCTGTTGAAGGACTGGTTCACCTAGGTGAGTACTGTGGGGGGTTGGTACTCTGTTGAAGGACTGGTTCACCTAGGTGAGTACTGTGGGGGGTTGGTACTCTGTTGAAGGACTGGTTCACCTAGGTGAGTACTGTGGGGGGTTGGTACTCTGTTGAAGGACTGGTTCACCTAGGTGAGTACTGTGGGGGGTTGGTACTCTGTTGAAGGACTGGTTCACCTAGGTGACAAATTCACCTCATCTAACGGATCAGCAAACTGAACTGCTGCTTAGCTTTAGCATTGGTGAATGTAAAACAGTAGGAATGCTGTTAGCATGCTCCAAATAAGATCAATCAACTGAGACTGACTTCAAAGTAAACTGCTGATGTGACTTTATCAATATATTTAATGTTATGGGTAATAGTAGATACTTTAAATAGATTTCTCCCCATTGGATAGTGCTTTGAATAAATGAATAACCGACACCTGCAATTAAAACGTTTCTCCCTCCTTTCATTCTCTTCTTCCCTCCCTCTCCCTCAGTTCGGGCCGTCTCCACATGCTGCCCCTGCTCTCCTCCCTATCTTCCCTTGTTCTCTACCTCCGCAGGCTCCAGCACTCTGCCTTCCTCTCCCTGTCCCGCCAGCTCCAATCTGCCGAGGCCTGGCGCCTCCTGTGCCACTCCTCCCTCGCCCTGCTCATCCTCTACAACCGTCGGCGCGAGTGCGAGGTCTCCAAACTGGCCATAGCCGAATACCGCGCCCGTGTCACCCCCCAGTGCCCCGTGCCGGTGCCCCCCGGCGCCCCGCCCGCCCTCACACCCCTGGAGGCATCGCTTTCGCCCTTTGAGCGTCTTGTGCTTCCGCATTTGCCTCGAGTAGGTGTCCAGGGCAAGCGAGGAAGAGTCCAGCCTCTTATCCTGCCACCGCACTGCGAGCCGTGTCTGGAACTCCTCCTCCAGACCAGGCAAGATGTCGGCGTTGATCCCCAGAACCCGTACGTCTTCGCCCGGCCGTACCATTCCCCAGCCACGCCCCTCCGGGGCACCGACCTCCTCCGGAGTCTGGCCCGCTCCAGCGGCACCCGGAACCCCCGCGCCCTCACCCAGACACGCGTTCGGCGCCAGGTCGCCATCTTGACGCAGCTGCTATTGCTCGGCGAGGGGGAGGAGCCAGGACAGCCGGGCGGGAACGCCGTAGAGCGCCTGGAACACTTCCTGGAGCGCGAGTACCACGTGACGCAGAGCTGCGGCGGGATTGGCCAGGACCCGGGGCTGATGGGCAGAGTGGGGCGTGTGGTGCTGTGCGGGGAGAGAGACGGCGTGCTGTTCCGAGGGATGAGCCTCCACCACATCTGTCTGGAGCTTGACGGTACGGAGACGCTGAGGGTTGACGTGCACGTCAGACCTGAATAGTCAAACTAGAACCGGAGTTAATTTTCTCTCCTTTACTGTGTGTTAAAGTGCTCTTGATTCAACCTGCTTGATATATAATGGAATGGATGGAACAAAGAATGATGACCGTTAGAGAAAGGTCAGCTGTAGGTCAAACCGATCTGACGTTTTCGCGAGAACACCGGATTTCGGGATGTCTCGTGGGTCTGACAAACACCGCTCTGTCTCTGGGCAGATGCGGTGGATTAAAAAAGCAACAACATATCTCTAGCTTAAACTGGGATTTTTGTTATTATGTTACTTAGATTGACGCAGCTGTGTTATTATGTTACTTAGACTGACGCAGCAGTGTTATTATGTTACTTAGACTGACGCAGCAGTGTTATTATGTTACTTAGACTGACGCAGCA
Organism: Thymallus thymallus; assembly: GCA_023634145.1. Lineage (NCBI taxonomy): Eukaryota > Metazoa > Chordata > Actinopteri > Salmoniformes > Salmonidae > Thymallus > Thymallus thymallus. The sequence goes on from CM042424.1 coordinate 13,349,532, forward strand.
GTGTTATTATGTTACTTAGACTGACGCAGCAGTGTTATTATGTTACTTAGACTGACGCAGCAGTGTTATTATGTTACTTAGACTGACGCAGCTGTGTTATTATGTTACTTAGACTGACGCAGCTGTGTTATTATGTTACTTAGACTGACGCAGCTGTGTTATTATGTTACTTAGACTGACGCAGCTGTGTTATTATGTTACTTAGACTGACGCAGCAGTGTTATTATGTTACTTAGACTGACGCAGCTGTGTTATTATGTTACTTAGACTGACGCAGCTGTGTTATTATGTTACTTAGACTGACGCAGCAGTGTTATTATGTTACTTAGACTGACGCAGCAGTGTTATTATGTTACTTAGACTGACGCAGCAGTGTTATTATGTTACTTAGACTGACGCAGCAGTGTTATTATGTTACTTAGACTGACGCAGCAGTGTTATTATGTTACTTAGACTGACGCAGCAGTGTTATTATGTTACTTAGACTGACGCAGCAGTGTTATTATGTTACTTAGACTGACGCAGCAGTGCATCGATGGTCTCTAGGGGATTAAACGGTTTAGTGTCGTTGCCTGTTGATTGTTAATTTTGGACTGCCCTTTAGTATGATGAGTCAGCGTTGTGGTTACAGTTGAGAAACATGAGCATGTATTTGACCCTTCTTTTTCTCCCCCTACAGTGATGTCTGGGAACTCGGCCGACTCGTACTCGGAGGGCGATTCTGACGGCGGGGGGGGGAAGGAGAAGGGCGAGGTGGCCCCTCCCAGCCTGCTGATGGTGAAGAAGGGTAGGACCAATGGCAGGTCGCCGCGTGCCAGGAAACTCAAGGTCACGCCCTCCTCCGCATCGCCCCTCTCCCCCTCGCTCCCCAGCCGCAGGAGAGGCTCAGGTGGGCTCAAATCGTGTGTGTGTGTGTGTGTGTGTTCATTCCATACTCATACTACGAAAGAGTTGAGACATTCAAGACCAATACAGAAGTGTGTATGTGTGCCTGTAAGCCTGAGAGGGAGGTGTGTATGTGTGTGTGTGTGTGTGTATGTGTACACAGTAGTGTGTGTGTACTGTATACAATCCATTAAATAGATCCATCCCTGTGTGTACTAACCCTCCCCTCCCGCACAGGCAAACGCGGCGTCCTGAAGCGCCCGTGGTCGGACGCAGAGCGCGCCGCCGTTGAGGAGCACCTGACCTGCAACATCGCCGAGCTGCGCGTGCCCGCCAAGGCCGACTGCGAGCGCTGCCTGCAGAGCTGCCCGCTGCTGGTCACCAACCGGCGCGACTGGCGGGCCATCAAGTTCTACTGTCACAACCGCATCCAGCTGCTCAAGAAGAACCAGCGGCGTGAGGACGACGGCACGGCTATCATGGTGTGCTGAGAAGACTGACAGACAGAGATTGATGGGACGGACACGACAATAGCTCCACGGTATCCACACTAGCAGTGCTACTTAGAATGAAGGAAGCCAAAACAGAGGAGCGGTCAACTCCGTAACGTTACAGCAGTGACGGTCAAGGAAGCAATGTAGTTGGCCGCTAATGTAGGTATTGGAACGTAGCCTACATCTCATTAAGCAGGTTTCCATCCAACCTTTTTAAGCAAGAAAAGTACGTCGGTCAAAAATGTCATGACCGGCCTGATGGAAACAGAACATTTTTCGGTAAACTTTCCTAATGTCAACAAAACAGACAAATTGGGATCTTTTTGTTTCTGTAAAGTTAAGTATGCAAGAAATGTCGGTGGAAATGCTTTTATTTGCAAATATTGATTTAATAAGCATCATATCGAAGTAAATTAACTTCACAGGGAGGTGAAGGTTCACGGTGATGATCTTCGATGCTCCTTTACAATGAATATCGAGGGTCTTATTCTGGTGAAATGATCATCGATGCTTGGCTGCTGTTTGACCAATAAAAATAATCTCCCTCTTTTGACCATAATAATCTCATCATGTAGGCTGTACGTGCGCTCTAGCCAACAGCGTTGCCAATACCAGAGTGGGCAGACTCACTATATAATACTACAGTTTTTTGTGAGAAAACCATCCGTAGAGTTGAAAATGCGATGGAAACCCATTTAACTGAAATGTTTCATTTGGTCCATGGGAATTTAACAGCAAAAGGTCTTTTTATGCACACTACGTCATCACACACAGCCAATTTGATGGAAACATAAACATTGTTGAATATTTGCATGAAAATCTGTCACCAATTGGATGGAAACCTAGCTATTGATACCCTTCTAGATGGTCCTCCGAGACAAAGAGAGTGGGAGAAGGAGTGACTGTGTAGGAGAGGCCACAACCTGTGTATACGGACATTTCCATTTACTTTACTCTCCAAAACGAGACGAGAAATGTTGAGAACACACCACAGATTGTTGGATTTAGATTTCTTTGGGACTCCAGTGTTTCATGTTTTTTTTTTGACATGCTCAAGTGTTGTAGGGCCGTTTCTGAACACACTAAAGGGGACACTGTTAGGGTTTGGAGGCTGTAGTTTCTGGTGCTGAGAAAATATTATAGGGTCTCCAGAACCCAGCATGCTTTAGTTCCAGCCCAGTACTAACTCACCTGATCAAACTAGACCTGACTGAAAGACCATGGTTAGTTAATTATTTAAAACGGGTGTGTTTGTGCTGGGCCAGAGCAAAAGCCTGCACCCCAGGAGAGGAGCTAGAGAGCCCCTGGGTTAGAGATGGGGGGGGGAAGCTCCATCATCAATGTGTTGTGAAGTTTCGTTTTGGACTACCTAAGACGCTGTATAGTTGGCTTGGGGCTTTCCTCGCTCCCTTCAACATGGACACTACAAGACAGCAGTGGAAATACTGCTTTGCCTAAAATACACCAAGTATCTTTCAGTTGTTGGCATCTTTCTTATATTCTGGGACCTGCTAGAGCATGTGTTTTCTTTAAAAGCTGTTTAAAACGGTACATTAGGCCGTGGGGCCATTCTTCTGCGACGAGCAGAGTTCCTTATTTAACGTGGCAGTGTTACTTGACATTTTTAATTTTTTTTGGAGGGGGGGGGGGGGGGCGTTTTTCAGAAGAGTGAGCGCAGCTGAATACGATGCCATGTTATGTTTTCTTTTCTTTTACATGGTGTTACGTCGTCTGTTGATCGTTTGGTCTTTTCAGACTGACCAGCGTAGCTCCAGTCTTTTTTTATTTTCTCAGCTACTCTAGTCTCCATGGTTCATTGCAGTTAGATGATGGGCAGGTTGTAGCTCGAGTCCAGGGCGTTAGTGTGGCTTGCTAACGCTTAGGCCGACACATGCAGAGTTTACCATGCATGCTGTCTCCACGAACATTGCCTTTTTTATAAATGTGCATAGCTGACAAAGTGCGTTCGGGTTGAATCCTGGCCTGAGCCTTCTCAGTTTAAGGAAGCCGTACTAAACGCTCTGGACCAGAACTTAGGCTTCTTTGTAGGTCTATCCAAGCGCCAAGTAACCTTATTGGAATAAAACCACACAGCACCTCTCGACAGATAGTTGGACTCATTTAACATAATCACATATAATCTTAGATTGTTTCATGCTGTAATTTTGCCAGTTTCAGTGTACATAAAAAAAGAAATATGATCAATAGGTAAAAACTGGTTTGTTTGTGCTATCCGTAGCTTATTTGTTCATTTGCAAGTTGGTATTGTACATAGGGCCGATGGTATTGTAAATATACACAGAAACACATAAAGGAGAAATACTACACAATGGCTTTTTTTGGTGTTATGTTGTTTTTCTAGAAGTCTAATGAAAAGTTCAAGTCGTATCTATGAAGTTTGAGTCTTTCAATGTACTAAGAAAAGATTGCGTCCCAATAACATCTTCTTTTTCCGGAAGTCTACACTTGTTCACTACTTTACCACAAATCTCAAAACATTGACTTGGTGGAGGCATGAGCTAGTGGGAGTTTCCGCAATATTTATTTTCAAATGTCCTTTAAAATCAATGAAGGAAAGCGAACAGGTGCCCACTTTAGGAGGAAGAAGAGATAATTGGTCCAAAAAGTTAACTTCCCCAGTAAATCCCATGGATGGAGTGCTTTTATTTTTCCACACCATGCAGTTAACTAACTAGACCACCAGGTGGGAGTGTTGCCCTGGAATCAAACAGAACTAGACCCACAGCCATAGAGCGTCTGAGTGCTGAACTAGGATCAGGTGTGTGTGTGTGTGTGTGTGTGTGTCCTGTAATCGTATCCATCATGATCTAAAAGGCAAACCTGACCCTAGATCAGTATTGCTTCTCTAGGGTTTATGAATGGGCCCTGACTTGTATGAGGGTAAAGATGAATCCAGATGAAAGGCTATATGTTATATAATACTTACACCAAGGGGGCAAGATTCAAACTCATGACCTTCTGGTCCCTATCTCATGGCCTAGTCCACTGTGCCAGCAGTGGTGAGTGCACCAGTCTTTTTTTAACTCATATTTCAAGCTGTTCAGTCAAAGTTAGGGCTATATTCAATCTGTATTGCTGAAGAGTTACAGATTTTGTGCTAGAAATTTCATTAATTGTCAATCGTGCTACAAAGCTGAACTTCCACCATACGGATTGAATGGAGCCCTTAGGAATGTGTACAGTTAGATTAGGAATGTTCTTAGTTAAGAATGTTAGGAATGCGTACAGTTAGATTAGGAATGTTCTTAGTTAAGAATGTTAGGAATACATACAGTTAGATTAGGAATGTTCTTAGTTAAGAATGTTAGGAATGCATAGTTAGATTAGGAATGTTCTTAGTTAAGAATGTTGGGTAAGGTTGTAAAACAGAAATTGCAACCTGGATACGAGCTGGCAACCTTGCAGGTCGCAATCTGCCACCTGTAAGGCCTTCTTTTTATTTTTACTCTCACCTGTAAACTCCTAAGTGCTGAAAACTGTGCTTTCATCCAACCAATCACATTGCCTCATGGGCAGAACTTCCCTCAGAACAAGATTGAGGCCTGGTGTTGTACTCATTATGCCGATTCTGTTGCAAAAACATTTCCTGAACAGAAGCAAATTGAACGGAACAGGGAGGGACCTACCTGAATTTCACCAATTAGAACAGTTTGTTTTGCTCTGTTTATTTCTGTTTGGTTGTTAAACGGTTTCCGTAATGAATACGCCCCCAGGATTCAATCCAAGACGTGTTATAGAGCAGCTGTAATGATACTCCTACTTCACTAGACTCATTCTCCTCATCAGGCAAATTATAACTATGGGGGTGGAGTTTGCAGTTTGTATGGGGCCTATAGCAGGCTGCGTTTAGAAAGCCAGCCCAATTCTGATCTTTTTTTACCTCCCCTCTAAGTGGTGTTTTGATGGTCTGATGTAATTGGTCAAAAGACAAAGAGGAAAACATATGAGAATTGGGCTGCCTGTGTGAACGCAGCCTAATTGTTTAAGAAAGGCTGCTCAACTGGCTAAGCCTAACCCCATTTCCAATATCTAATCCCTTAACTTCAAGAGCAAGTGGTCGTGACATTCTATGGAATCTTCACTTATTAAGAGTGCTTATAACATTCCACAGAATATTAACTTCTTCTCAAATTTAGCTCAAATGCTAAACATTACTATAAACATACCAGCTCAAATCAACTTGTCACTTGATTACTCTACATACTTGGAGAAATAAACATGCATATTTTTGGTAGATGTGACCACTACTGCTCTTCCACATCTTCTAACCATAACTGATATTGTACCTATTGAAATATTAACCCGTCATTATGAGTTCCACTTATAATTGAAGTTTTATGCATAATCAAATAGCCTGCATCTACTCCTACATAATACTGACAAACCTACACTCTTAACTAGCACCCATATCTGTGTAACAATTTACTACGTTTAAAAAAAAATTAGCCTATTCTACTACCACTTAAAATGACTACTTACATTCATCACTCACCCCCTGGTGTTAACACTTTACTACTGCATCTTGTTCTATGTTGACTTGCAGATGGAATCTATATGGGATAATGCTGCTACAGTATGCAGAAAATGGCATCCCATTTAATGTGTGGAGTTCTTATTCAACAGCTACAACTATCACAAAGAGCTTACAGATTGATGTAGCAAACCTGGTTTTCATTATTTGCAGTCATCACCCCCCAAAACATCACCTTTATCTAGATCATTAAAACTAGGTTGCCCTAAAAACAAACATGGCTTGGGCCTTAACGTGAACACAGAGACAAAAGTGTGAAAAATTGAGACTTTAATATTATGATCAACAGGCAAACAACACAAAGCAGAGATATGACCATTTCTATCTTTGCTGCATGGAGAGCAATGTTCTGGCTCCTCAAATATTTATTTGAGAGCAAGAAAAATCACTTGCAGCAAGGTCTTATGGGGAGTGGAGTCTTTTTGAGATTTACTCCCCTGATTTTTGAGCCACACTCCCCAAAGGCCACCTTTCTCCAGGCGGGACTATACCAGACCTCCTAGTCAAGCACATACTCTGCAGTGAGGCGAAGCAGCAGGTTAGTTGAAAAAAAAAAAAAAAACGCTTGCTAAATTTGACACTATCCAAGCTGTAACAGGTATGGAGCATCTCATATGGAGCTCCCTGTTCTGCACCCAGACTTGAGCCTTGTCATGTAGCCTATCATGATCCACGAACAACAAGGGACCTAGTGAACAAACACTGGGAATTAGCAGAACTTCTTAAGTAACAAATAAAAGGGATCTCGTTCGGCCAACTTACATGAGGCAAACACCAAAAACATGTAGAGATAAATAGTAAGTTAGTTTTCTCTATGTTGACTACACAGCTGATTCAAATGATCAAAGCTTAGTTGATTATTTGAAAATCCAAAACGTGCACCCCTTGGGGTCCTGGGGACTGAGTTTGGGAATCCCTGATCTAAACCCAAAGTATACTGTACAGAAATATGAACACAACAAGCAACAATTTCAAAGATTTTACTGAGCTACAGTTCGGTCAATTTAAATAAATGTATTAGGCCCTAATCTATAGATTCCACATGATTGGGATTACAGATATGCATGTTGGTCCAGATGCCTTAAAAAAATAGGTAGGGGCGTGGATCAGAAAACCATTCAGTATCTGGTGTGACCACCATTTGCCTCATACAGCGCGACACATCTCCTTCACATAGAGTTGATCAGGCTGTTGATTGTGGTCTGTGGAATGTTGTCCCACTCCTCTTCAATGGCTGTGCGAGCGGAGTTACTGGATATTGGTGGGAACTGGAACACGCTGTCGTACACGTCGATCCAGAGCTTCCAAAACATGCTCAATGGGTAACATGGGGTCTCTATAAGCTACAATATGAGTCCTAAACCTGGCATGAAAGTGCATCCTTGTAGCTGTGTGTGCTAATATTGTGAAAATGTTTGCCTTGAGGTAAGTTGAGACAATGGCCACCAAACCCCATACAAATTATCATTAGATTTTGTCAGTTGTATGCAATGTTCAAGCTAGTGTATTTTTATTGTTACAGATCAAATATCATCATGCACCGGGTATACAAACTTAAAACAAGCAGGGGTTTAACCCCCCCCTTATCTGATGACATGAAGTCTGAGCTTGATAAACATACAGTTGAAGTCGGAAGTTTACATACACCTTAGCCAAATACATTTAAACTCAGTTCTTTACAATTCCTGACATTTAATCCTAGTAAGAATTCCCTGTCTTGGGTCAGTTAGGATCACCACTTTATTTTAAGAATGTGAAATGTCAGAATAATAGTAGAGAGTGATTTATTTCAGCTTTTATTTCTTTCATCACATTCCCAGTGGGTCAGAAGTTTACATACACTGTTAGTATTTGGTAGCATTGCCTTTAAATTGTTTAACGTGGGTCAAACGTTTCGGGTAGCCTTCAATAAATTGGGTGAATTTTGGCCCAATCCTCCTGACAGAACTGGTGTAACTGAGTCAGGTTTGTAGGCCTCCTTGCTCGCACATGCATTTTCAGTTCTGCCCACAAATTTTCTATAGGATTGAGATTAGGGCTTTGTGATGGCCATTCCAATACCTTGACGTTGTTGTCCTTAAGCCATTTTGCCACAACTTTGGAAGTAATCTTGGGGTCATTGTCCATTTGGAAGACCCATTTGCGACCAAGCTTTAAACCTTTTGTCACGTTCAGATTTCACTTCACGTTGGCTGGTCTAATATAAATTTGCTACGAAGGCTTTAATACTCAGGTAAAATGAGGGGTGTTCCATCACGCCGACACAATGTCTGTGCTCACTTGGGCATGGCCACTGACTGAGCAAAAGTTTATATGGAAAACAATTCTCATTTAGAAGGCTAAAATCACATTATCTTCACAAAAGTATTTTCATACTTAATCATATATTTTATACAATATTTAGATGCAAACCTGACAACTAATGTGAACACCCTGAGAGCCACAGTTCTTTTGTTATACCATCCTTAATGACATCACAAAATAATAAACAATATGACATGATTATTCTTCAGATCCCCACCGACCATTCCAAACGTTTGGATTTCAGAAATAATGTTCCAATGTCCAATCTTTTGATGTTAGAGTTTTTGGCAGCAAGAGTCTCTCTGTAACAAAGGAGTTGCAGTGCTCCCCATACTGCAGGCCAAAAGGAGTCATTTTCTGAAAACTATTGATGACCGGCTGTCATAAAACAGCCGATCTTCACCCAGGAGCGTCATGACACATGGTAGCGTCCACATTAATGTACAAGGGTTTAGAAACATATTCAATTCTTATTTACAATAAAAGTGACAGAATTACAATACATTATTTACCATTCATTTCTATTGGGCACAAAATAATCTGAAACAACCAAAACAAACAGCAAATGCATCCAACAAGTTTGTAGAATCACACGCTTGATGTTGGAATATGCGAACAAATACTAAACTTTGGACTACTTTATAAAAATCTTTAAGGGTGTCAATTGTGACCCCTACATTTTTTTGGGATGTTTTTTATTTCTTGTTAAACAACCTCTTTCTCTGAGCAATTATATTAGTATAAAATAATAACAGCCACATTTTTGGAGCATACACTATAGATCATTATTTGATTGATTTATTGCTACGGTCATTATTGCTCATCTTTATCAAGGGTATCAATAATTCCGGACCCCACTGTACAATATACCACAACCCTAATCCATGAATTAAACTTCCACCTACCAGCACCATCAGCCACTGTCTCGGGACACAATCACCCACTTACCCCAAGGAGGCTCAATTTACCCCATTCTCAGGGTAAGTTGTGCCAAGAGACCACTTTTTTTGGCCAAGCTATATTTTCAAAACAGTTATGTTTACATGGATTCTGATTATTTCCAGGGATACACAACATCCTGAAATATATGTAGATATCTTTGTTAGAAATAATACTATATACTATATTTCCATTGTAGTTATACCACACTCTCCCCTATTGGGTTAGGTTTCTTTTCTGTCGCCGCCCACCAGAACGATGCACAACTAAGGGAGTCCAACCAATACACAGACTCCCAATTTTGTTTCCCAAAGCTAGTTATAGTATGTTACGTGAGGGTGTGTGTTTAACATTTATGTCCATGGAAGGAGAGGAAGCCACTTGAAAGTATTGAGATGTACCCCATGTGAGACCTTGTACAAGAACCTTCCCACTAGAGGGCAGTGAGAACCCATAAGTGTGTGCTTGACGGCAGCGCTTTCAAAACAGATGCCTCCTCACAGTGTGCAAAGTCAATTGGGATATAATCACACACTTGCCAAATCACAAAAGCCCTACGTATCAGCAGTGATTGCCTGTTGATGTGAGTTTGATGAGAAATGCAGAAGTTACAGCCCTACTATTGTGGCGATGACAGCTGGGTGGGCTGGAAGACTGAAGAGTGGGTGGGCGGATGGATGGATACATAGATGGATGTCTGGAGGCAACATGGTGGGATGGATGAGGATGGGTGGCTGGGGAATGAAAGGCCGGAAGTTTGGAAGGCTGGGTGGCAACATGAATGGAAGGATGGGTGGCTGGGGAATGGGAGGCTGGTGGATGGATGTTTGGAGGCTGGGTGACTGGGGAATGGAAGGCTGGTGGATGGATGTTTGGAGGCTGGGTGACTGGGGAATGGAAGGCTGGTGGATGGATGTTTGGAGGCTGGGTGGCAACATAGTTGTATGGATAGTTGAGAGACGGGGTAGATGGAAGGCAGGGGGCTGAGGAGTGAGAGTCGGGTGGATGGGGGTCTATCTTTGGGAGGCTGGATGGGTGGAGTAACGGGCGGTAGAGAGCTGTGGTCTGAGTCTGGGGATATGCAGAGAACGGAGAACTATCTTGTAGGTTCCGGCTCACAGTGCTATGAATTTATTTTGATAAGCCGTTATTTAAGTAGGGCTAGACACAATTTAAAAACATTGACACTTTGAATCCGATGCATTGCACCATCACACTTAAGGTGACACTAACTCTCAGGGTTTGTCCCTAGATTACTTATATCAGGGTGGGGCAACTTTGATGGGGGTGGGGCCAACTTTGATGGGGGTGGGGCCAACATTGATGGGGGTGGGGCCAACATGTTTTAACTCGTCATGAGGAGGCACAGTTCTATACATTTTGTTATGGGGAGTAGAGAAAATGCTGCAGTTTTAAAGCATGCATGCTGCAATTCTACTCATTTTGCCATGTGGCAGAGAGAAGATTTAGCAATTGTATTATACATTTCATGCAATTCTACTAATTTTTCCATGTGGCAGAGAGAAGATTTAGCAATTTTATAACAGATTTCATGCAATTCTACTCATTTTTCCATGTGGCAGAGAGTAAAATTAGCTGTTTTACACCTGGTCAGTCTATGTCATGGATATGGACAATCAAAGTTGGGTACTGACTATGAACTATTTAGAGGCAATGTCTTCAGGAAAATAATTTTAGAATATGCATAGGATGCGTACAAATTAAACATCCATGCACCCTACTCCATATATAGTGCTCTATTGACCAGGGCCCATAAGGTTCTGGTCTAAAGTAGTGTACTAAAAAAGAGATGGGGTGCAATTTTGGACGCTCTCTCACACTCTCCTGATGTGTGTGTGTCACTTCAAATTGGTAAAAAGTCATGTCATGTCTCGTAAAAAGCCAACCAGCACTGACGGTAATGCCATCATCAGTATTCCCTGAGCTGAGACACAGTGGGTGTGTGAGGAGGGATGGAGCAGCACTGTCTGTCTCTTTATTAAGTAGGAGAGGAACAGCAGCTTGTGTGAGGAGAGGGAAAGTGTACGTCAGGAGTGTGTGATAGAATAGAGCGGGAGAGTGAAGTGTGAGTGGGTGAGTGGAGTGTGAGTGTTCTGGGAGAGTGGAGTGAGTGTGTGAGTGAAGGGTGTATGAACAGTCTGTCAGAGAGGTGTCTATCAGGTGATGAACAGTCTGTCAGAGAGGTGTCTATCAGGTGTATGAATAGTATGTCAGAGAGGTGTCTATCAGGTGTATGAATAGTATGTCAGAGAGGTGTCTATCAGGTGTATGAATAGTATGTCAGAGAGGTGTCTATCAGGTGTATGAATAGTATGTCAGAGAGGTGTCTATCAGGTGTATGAATAGTATGTCAGAGAGGTGTCTTTCAGGTGATGAACAGTCTGTCAGAGAGGTGTCTATCAGGTGATGAACAGTCTGTCAGAGAGGTGTCTATCAGGTGTATGAATAGTATGTCAGAGAGGTGTCTATCAGGTGATGAACAGTCTGTCAGAGAGGTGTGAATCAGGTGTGTGAGTGGAGCATTTGAAATGTGTTTGTGAGAGGAGAGGACACATTATCAGCGCTGGTAAGGTTAAGCACAGCACTCTCACCGAGAAATCTAAAATGCTGTTTGGTTTCATATATAAATAAAGTTATATTATTCTGGTATATATAAAATAGTAAATTGCAGCCATTATCGCTCTAAGGGGTAGAGAGAGAGAGAGAGAGAGAGAGAGAGAGAGAGAGAGAGAGAGAGAGAGAGAGAGAGAGAGAGAGAGAGAGAGAGAGAGAGAATTTGTTTGAACTCACGACTCTTGAATACATGTGAATAGAGTAGCATTAACTACTAGCACATCTTTCATAGTGCGCCACTAAATCCCAGTAAGTGTTTTAAAATCAGGCATTCATCGCTAGCTGAGACGACACATACAACAGTATCATTTGAGCCCAGGCCAGATTTGACATTGCATCGCTGAAAGTGCAGAGATTCATATAGCGTCTCAGAGTAGGAGCGTGGATCTAGGATCAGGTCCATAATCATATAGCGTCTCAGAGTAGGAGCGTGGATCTAGGATCAGGTCCCACCCAGTCCGCATGTTATTTAATGCGTTATGATTGAATGTATGATTGAATGTATGTCCATGTTCCGTGTTTTGCCCTGCAGCCACTTGCCTACCAATAGAGGACCACAATGGAACACTGATCCTATCACGTTCTACCTTTCCCAACTCTAATGTTATAACATTTGTCTCCATGGTAACACCAGGTGTCCTGTGTCCCTTGACAACCTTCAAAGTCCTTATCCAAACTACACACACACACACGCGTGTTGAAATACAAGTTCTCGCTAGACTTGAGCGGTATACTGTATACCGGGGTATTTGGAAATAGCCACAGGATGGTTCTTCAATAACGTCAATACCGTTTAAACTATTTATTTGAAGATTTTTAATAAATGGGATTATTTGTAGCTACCTTTTAAGGGATTAGCTTCTTCCAAAATTTGAGTTTCTCTTGGTAACAGTAGAGAATCCCCTCCTGGATCATGCTGCTTAATATTTGTTTTGTGCGTGCAGCAAACTGTCTGGCGCCACATTTTCTAAACGGAAAGCTTGACACACACACACACACACACACACGTTTCATTCAAAGCTGGTCATCAGATGCCCACGCAAACACATGTATCAAAATGTGATGGTTTTCAGAGATAAATGGGAGGGGTTGAGGGTAGCTGAAGGGTACGAGGTGAGATCTTGCATGGTGCCCCAGACCGAGGGAGATTGACCGTCATCTTGACCTTCTTCCATTTTCTAATAATTGCGCCAACAGTTGTTGCCTTCTCACCAAGCTGCTTGCCTATTGTCCTGTAGCCCATCCCAGCCTTGTTCAGGTCTACAATTTTATCACCTGATGTCCTTACACAGCTCTCTGGTCTTGGCCATTGTGGAGAGGTTGGAGTCTGTTTGATTGAGTGTGTGGACAGGTGTCTTTTATACAGGTAACGAGTTCAAATAGGTGCAGTTAATACAGGTAATGAGTAGAGAACAGGAGGGCTTCTTAAAGAAAAACTAACAGGTCTGTGAGAGCCGGAATTCTTACTGGTTGGTAGGTGATCAAATACTTATGTCATGCAATAAAATGCAAATTAATTACTTAAAAATCATACAATGTGATTTTCTGGATTTTTGGATTAGATTCCGTCTCTCACAGTTGAAGTGTACCTATGATAAAAAGTACAGACCTCTACATGCTTTGTAAGTAGGAAAACCTGCAAAATCGGCAGTGTATCAAATACTTGTTCTCCCCACTGTATATAGTATGTATAAGCTAGTATAAGCCTAAGTAGTGTTGTCCATTGGTTTACTCCAATTAGGGGAGGGGGGGAAGGCTTGGGGGGAAATAAATATATATTTTTAATAAATACATATATGGGGGAAATTATGAAGACAATTACATTGATAGAACCCACAATAAATCTGCAGTATTAAAACTGATCCACCACCACAAAAAATACATTTAAAACAAGTAACGTATATTGTCACAAAGAGATTTTTTTCATTCAAGGGATACCATATCATCCTCTCCCCTGACATTCCATAATATCCCACCTGTCACCATGGACACCACGAGGAGAAAGATGGCTTTGAGAATACAGGGTTCAGAGCAATTTCCTCTATTGCCCTGGGTGACAGCCACTGAGCCAGGAGCCACACTCGGGGGTTGACTTAAGAGAGGTGTGGGAGTATAGCACTAAAGCACACACTTTTCTCTTCCACCGCTGAATGAAAGCACAGTGTATATCTGGAGAGTTGAAAGGGCTATGGCTGCCGCTCGGCGGTTAGTGGCCCCCCTATGATTACTCTTCAAAGCCTACCTCTGCCTGTTTGAAGTCGAGGTTCTACGTGATGCTTTACCACTCAAGGACATTAGGAATCTGTGTGTGCAGGGTCTTCATGTTTGATATCGAGATACGAGTTATGCCAAACAGATCTAGCTAGCAACCTTCCGTGGGTTTAGTCGAGCTTTGATCTCCTTACTTAGGAAATCTTTACGATGACTTCACAAACGTTTGCATGTCGCAGCCGAGGTCTCGCCCCCAAACGGCACGCTTTTTAGTGGACTTTTAAGTGCATAATTCCCTTTTAGTGCACAGAGCCCCATATGGCTGGTCAAAAGTAATGCATCTTTAAAGGAAGTGTGGTGTCATTTGGCACACAGACCAAGCTTTCTTTGCATCTGAGTATCCTGAAGGAAGAACTTTAAAAAGAAAGCAATTCTAAGAAAGGGATTCAAAAAAAAAGTTGTTTTGATGTGCAGCTGCTTTGAGAACAGAGGGATATCTGTTGCATCTCACAGTCAAAGTATATCGGTCTCAGGAGAAGGAACCAGACGAGGTTGATGTGGAATGTATTAATTGTTTCGTACTGTTTTTATCTGCGCTATGAAGACTGAAAAACTGAGATTTGAACAAATGTGTGTTTGTCTTTCCACAGCGAGCATGGATGGCAACTTCTCAATGAGAAGCAAAACGTTCAATCAGCCATTGAACAACGATCAAGCTCGATCTGTTGTCCTTTCAAGTGTGCGGTTTTTAACACGCATGTTCAGTGGTCGCTATCTGAACGAGCGGCGAGCTGACAAGGTAAAAACCTGTCGTTCTGCCCCTGAACAAGGCAGTTAACCCACTGTTCCCCGGGCGCCGAAGACGGGGATGTCGTTTAAGGCAGCCCTCCGCACCTCTCTGATTCAGGTTGGGTTAAATGCTGAAGACACATTTCAGTTGAATGCATTTGTACAACTGACTAGTCTCTTCTCTTTCCCTCCTTGAAGAAGTCACAGGGCTTCTACTGTTTAGCATATCAGTTGAATCTCACAGTCAGACATGAGTAGTGCATCAGGGCTGTTAGTTCCTCTGCTCTCGCTCCAAGGTGAATATCCTTTAGGTACAGATCTAGGATCAGGATCAGCCCCCCCCCCCATCCTAATTAGTGGGAAAAATGCTAACTAAGTCTAAGTCGTTGTCCCCCGTCGTCTCCATGGTGATGACGTTGAACTGGTAGTTTCCCCCAGAGCTGAACTCCCTGTAGCCCAACTGGTAGCCCCGGATCACCCCGTTCTGGAGGTGCTTCTTAGGGGCCTGGCGGAGGACGGAGAGGGGGAGTGAAGAAGGAGGAGAGGGGAACGCACATTAGATATCGGGGCAAAATGTGTATTTTTCAAAAGCTCTTTTAGGACAGAAGAATGGTTGTGGCCCTCAAGGCCCTGAAGTGTAGCAAACCATGTAGCCAACAGACCATAGAGCTGCAGTGAGGGCTCTTCAGTCCTAGTGGTAATAGCAGGTTAAATGTATCTTACCCTCCAAGAGACTTTGATGCTCTGAGAGGAGAAAGCTTCAAGCTGCACATCTTGTGGGGGACCATCAGGGGAACCAGACATAAATGCAAGATCAGCGTCTAGGGACAACTTCATCCCACTTCACTGCTCTCACACAGAAACAAACAGGGGTCAAATAGCCATTTTGTGTCTGAGAGGCCTTACTTCAACAACAGCAGCAGGGTTGTATACGCTAGGCCCAGAATGGTAGAAAACGAAGAAAAAAAAAATGGGGGAATGTACAATCTTAACACTTGTTCATTTCCTGTTGCAAAACGTTTTGGTACGGTGTGCCCTAATAAATATGACCCAGGATCCATTAGACTGCATCTGCCCTTTTCCAAATCCGTTTGCAGTCCCTAACCCCCTAGTGTCCAGGCATTTGAAAGGCTAATGTACTGGAGGTACAAACTATCCTTTTTACATAAACACCCAAGGGCTAGGGTTGGGTGTGTGCGTGTGCGTATGTGTGGGAGGAAACAGGACTGTGAGTATTTTAACATGGCTGCGCCAACAGTACGTACCGCAGAACAGCAGACTCTCCCAGTTCCCATGACAACAGGTAGAAGTCACTCAGATTTTCTTTGCTTGTAATTGAACACGTCGTGCACAAAGTAACCCTACTTTTTAAATAGACAGGGCAATTATCTTGCGATTGAACAACAATTGCATTTGCATGAATAAAATTAGCCCCGTCTCACAGACATTGATGGAGCAGTGGAGACGTTTAGGTTTTAAAAGATATGCTGCTTAAAGGGAGACTGACTGAACACAACAACTCCACATGTTTTTCTGGTGCACATCAAGAAACACTAGACTTTTTGCCAAAGTCTTAATAGCACAATTTTACATCTAGCTAGGATGTTTGTTTGTTTGGCAGGCAGGTAGGTAGGTAGGAAGGTACTTTATTGATCACCGAGGGGAAATTTCTTCGTCAAGCAGCTACGAAAAAACACAGGGCAGGTGCAAAATGACAGAACGAAAATACACAAAAGACAGATACACGATACATAGAGCGGAAGTATGAAAAAGTATAAAAATACAAGAAGTCTGGAATGCAAAAAGCTATAAAAAGGCATTGCATAGTATGGGTGAATGGCTGAATATGTACACAATACATTGTTACAGTGTTAGGTGAAAAAATGATAAAAATATTGCAAGTTGATATAGATAAATAAGGAATATTTGCATGGTTAACTATACAGGTCAATGGCAGAGAAATACTTAAATAGCTAAAAGTGCATATGACATACAGTGGGGAGAACAAGTATTTGATTCACTGCCGATTATGCAGGTTTTCCCACTTACAAAGCATGTAGAAGTCTGTAATTTTTATCACAGGTACTCTTCAACTGTGAGTGACGGAATCTAAAACAAAAATCCAGAAAATCACATTGTATGATTTTTAAGTAATTAATTTGCATTTTATTGCATGACTTAAGTATTTGATACATCAGAAAAGCAGAACGTAATATTTGGTACAGAAACCTTTGTTTGCAATTACAGAGATCATACGTTTCCTGTAGTTCTTGACCAGGTTTGCACACACTGCAGCAGGGATTTTGGCCCACTCCTCCATACAGACCTTCTCCAGATCCTTCAGGTTTCAGGGCTGCCGCTGGGCAATACGGACTTTCAGCTCCCTCCAAAGATTTTCTATTGGGTTCAGGTCTGGAGACTGGCTAGGCCACTCCAGGACCTTGAGATGTTTCTTACGGAGCCACTCCTTAGTTGCCCTGGCTGTGTGTTTCGGGTCGTTGTCATGCTGGAAGACCCAGCCATGACCCATCTTCAATGCTCTTACTGAGGGAAGGAGGTTGTTGGCCAAGATCTCGCGATACATGGCCCCATCCATCCTCCCCTCAATATGGTGCAGTCGTCCTGTCCCCTTTGCAGAAAAGCATCCCCAAAGAATTATGTTTCCACCTCCATGCTTCACGGTTGGGATGGTGTTGTACTCATCCTTCTTCTTCCTCCAAACACGGCGAGTTTAGACCAAAAAGCTCTATTTTTGTCTCATCAGACCACATGATCTTCTCCCATTCCTCCTCTGGATCATCCAGATGGTCATTGGCAAACTTCAGACGGGCCTGGACATGCGCTGGCTTGAGCAGGGGGACCTTGCGTGCGCTGCAGGATTTTAATCCATGACGGCGTAGTGTGTTACTAATGGTTTTATTTGAGACTGTGGTCCCAGCTCTCTTCAGGTCATTGACCAGGTCCTGCCGTGTAGTTCTGGGCTGATCCCTCACCTTCCTCATGATCATTGATGCCCCACGAGGTGAGATCTTGCATGGTGCCCCAGACCGAGGGAGATTGACCGTCATCTTGAACTTCTTCCATTTTCTAATAATTGCGCCAACAGTTGTTGCCTTCTCACCAAACTGCTTGCCTATTGTCCTGTAGCCCATCCCAGCCTTGTGCAGGTCTACAATTTTATCCCTGATGTCCTTACACTGCTCTCTGGTCTTGGCCATTGTGGAGAGGTTGGAGTCTGTTTGATTGAGTGTGTGGACAGGTGTCTTTTATACAGGTAACGAGTTCAAACAGGTGCAGTTAATACAGATAATGAGTGGAGAACAGGAGGGCTTCTTAAAGAAAAACTAACAGGTCTGTGAGAGCCGGAATTCTTACTGGTTGGTAGGTGATCAAATACTTATGTCATGCAATAAAATGTTAATTAATTATTTAAAAATCATACAATGTGATTTTCTGGATTTTTGTTTTAGATTCCGTCTCTCACAGTTGAAGTGTACCTATGATAAAAATTACATGTTTTGTAAGTAGGAAAACCTGCAAAATCGGCAGTGTATCAAAAACTTGTTCTCCCCACTGTAAGTGAGGGTAATAATAGTTTCCTTAATATACAGACTGGTTAAATGAACAGGTAAGTTAATATTTTGCATGGTTAAATTAACTGTGCAGGTAAATGACAGGAAGAGATACTTAAATAGCTAAATGTGTGTATGATATAATTTAGGGTAATAATAATAATTCCCTTAAAATACAGTCCTTAGTGCAGGGTTTAATTACAGATAAATGCACGTATTGCACATTCGATATACTAAAAGCAATGAAAAAAGATACAACTGATAGGATACTAATATGCATTCCTGAGTGAATGACTAAGTAAGTTCAGTGATTGCAGACCAGAGTTACTCACGGATGGATGCATAATTGTTAATTGCAGTATTTCTCAAGTAAAAACATTTGCATGAAAAACTAGTCAGTGCCCTGCATACAGTTTTTATTTGTCAATGAAGCTGACTAGTAGTAGCTAGCAGGCACATTGAGCAGCCAGGCCACGGTACCTAAATCAGCTTTTCAAGTCACTTGCGAGTGGCGATGTGTGTAGTTTAGTTTTTTTACAACTTTCTCACTACCCAGTGTGTGTGTCTGGCAGTGTTTAATAGCGAATCATGTTACAAAACAGTTCACAGCAGTACACAAGACGCTCACAAAAGGAATATTGACAATTAGCAGTGCGTCATCTCAATTCTCATTTTTCCCCAGAAATGTGGCAGACAACTGATCACAATGACCGCTATCGAAAACATCAGCAGTTGGCCAACTCATGAAGAGCATAGAGGCCAAGTGCTCTTTCAACATCTTAACACTGGCGCCATGTTGTCTTATGTAAACAAGTCTGGCGCTGCGTAATGGGCAGGTCTGTCTCAACAGCCATGTTCGAGAGCATCAAATCCGTGATGCATTGTGGGTAAATGGTGACTGACTGATCTACTAATAACAGTGAGTAGTTATTTATGGTGCTGAATGATTTGCAGATCAGTCGGTCAGCGGTGGCTTGCAATGTCGTCGGCAATGTCCAACGAGCCCAAAGTCTGCAGGTTCTGGCTGCTATCATTGGATAGAGCGGAATAGAGGCATTACAATTCTACCATCTCGTGTTGGTGGGAAAGTGGGCATGTTTGTAATCCAAACCCAACTCTCATCTAAGTCATGAAGAACTCCTTTACACAAATCTCACAAGACTCTTATTTTGGAATACAGATTTTATGACAAATGATCCTACTTACGCTAGTCAATTCTTGCACTGGAATAAATGTTTGACTAATATCGACTCCAACTAGGCCGTTTGCAACCTGAGAAGTTGGTTATTATATTCAGTTGTTTAAAGTTGTGAATAACTGTCACGCTCAAAGTTGACCCTGGGAGTAGGGCGAGGTTGCCCCTAGACGCTGATCTTAGGTAAATGTTTAATTTACCCCAATAATGGTTAAGTCAAGATAGCGGGAGGGGAAGCTGATCCTAGGTCTGTACATAGTGGAGCGTTGACTCTCCTTCTGCTTACCTCTAGCGACCTTTGATGACCATACTTCCGTCCTTTGTAGCATGGCTGGACATTAGTGCAGAAATCAAGGCACAGCACTACAATTCTTGCACTAAGCTTTTTGAATTGACTATGCGTAGGGCATACACACACTTTAGACATCTTCTGATGGACATCCCAGAGGCAGACAAACGTTTGGAAATCAATGCTGTTCTGAATAACGTCCTCAGGTTGTGTTCGGTAAGCGCTATTAAAATAGTGTCCATCCTCTGTAAAGGGAGATGGGACGGACATTCAAAAGGCATTGAGGGAAACATCGCTAAAGATTTTATACTCATTTTATTTGTATTTCTACAGCGAGCACGGATGACACAATTTTTTTTTTTTTATGAAACCATAGAATTAAAATGAATAATTATATTTATAAATGGCAACAACACTCAACAATCAATTCAATAAATGAGATGAATACACCCACAGACCAACAAGCATTACTCCAGCATTCAATTGAGTCTGGAACCCAAACCGACCTACTTCACAATATTTGTTCTATTTAACGAAGTCAGTTAAGAACAAATTCTTATTTACAATGACGGCCTACATTGTTCTACAGGGTCAGCCATAGTAGTACGGCGCCCCTGGAGCAAATTAGGGGTGAGTGTCTTGCTCAAGGGCACATCGGCAGGTTTTTCACCTTGTCGGCTCGGGCATTCGAACCAGCGACCTTTCGGTTACTGGCCCAACGCTCTAACCGCTAGGCTACCTGCCGCCCAAATGAGTCATCCCACCATTGAAACCCATTTGAGCCTGTAATGTAATGACGGGCATTATAAAACATGAATGTCAGCAATTGGATGATTTGGATTACCTTCAACCAATCAGCAGAGGACCTAATCCAAAGTACAGTGTCTGACCATGTGGGTTTCCATGCTAAAAAAAAATCACCCATAGTTTATGATGCTAATTGGACCAGTCATTTTCAACCCATTCCAAGTACCCGTCTATTAGGGGCTACGTCCCAAATGGCACCCTATTCCCTTACATAGTGCACTACTTTTGACCAGGCCAGGGCCCAAAAGTAGTGCACTATGTACAGAATATGGTGCCATTTGGGACGCAGACAAATAAAGCAGGCAGAGGATACAAGAGGAACTGTCATCATACTGAGAACTGAGGTTTCCTCCCAGGACTGCAAAGAAAGACTGTGCTGGTGTTTATATGTTCACAAGACTCTTCTTGGAACCATGTCTTGTCTTCCGTGAAGGCCCCTGGTTATGGGGAAAGGAGAGCTGATGTATGCATGTGTCTGAGGGGGGGGGGGTCACCGGGGAGACAGCACGCTGTTACAGTCCTCCGCCATCTCAAACAGGAAGTGATGCGGTCCACTTCGGCGGGCGATTTCACTGGCCGTCTCCCCACTTTTGCTCCGAAGCTCCGCCTTGATGTGGCGCTGCGATAGGAGGAACTCCAGCGTGTGGGCGGAGCCCGGTCCGGGATGAGAGGCAGCTAGGTGGAGCGCTGTGAGGCCGCCGTTGGTCTGCGCGTTCAGCTCCGCCCCTTGGCGCAACAGGAGGGACGCGGTGGCGACTTGGCCCCAGCGACAGGCGCTGTGTAGGGGTGTCCAGCCATCGGCAGTACGGGAGTTAACTTCGGTGCCCGCCGCCAGCAGGGCAGAGGCCGTGGCGGCGTGGCCTCCGTAGGCCGCGCGGTGCAACGGAGTATAGCCGTCCTCGTCTTGGCAATGCGCCAGCAAGGGGTCGACCGAGAGCAGCCGCTTGACCGTCAGCAGCTTAAAGAGGCAGAGAGAGAGAATATTAGCATTTTAACTGACCTTTATCGAACTCTGCAATATATCATGAAACAGCCGAAAGGCAGACGCATGTAAAAAATGTCAAAACAAGGCCAGAGCATCGAGAGGGAAAACCACAATTATTACTCAGCTTGTTCTATGAATAAAAAAAAAGATTATTGCCTCTGGATCCACTGAGAGAGATGGAGACTTAAAGTTATTTCTGCACAGGTTTGACAGAGGGAACAAACAAGAGCTTTAGGGGATTATCTTGCTTTCTCCCTCCCCTCCCTTCCCTCCCCTCCCGTTAAATCTCACCACCTCTCTGGCTCTGGGCGATATGTCATGACACACACAAGGACACACACAGTAATCAGAGGCTTAATGTTCTGTTCCAATCTTAAGCAGTGATCAGCATTCAAAGCAGAGAGCGAGACGTCTAAACGAATCTACGGTCATTATACTCTCACAGCTCGTTCACTTTTTTGGAACATTTCCATTCATATTTGTGTAGATGATATCCAACTCTTCCAGTGATGAAAACATGGATGTCTCATGATAGGCTGGGGTATTCAAAATAGGTCAACTTTGAGCACCTGATTTGCAACAGAAGTCGTTTTTTCATCGTGAAATTGCAACAATATTATTTATTTTTTTATTATCCGGCAACCTTTCAGTTACGGGCCCAACACTAACCACTAGGCTACCGTAAACTTGTTGTACATTTTAATAAAGCTTTTCACATTCACAGGTCTCTCTGGTTAAATTGCGAAACACTACGTTCAAATCGTATCTGTCCCACTTTTTATTCTTCCGTACTCAACTAGCTTACATTGTTTACATTGTAGTGACTTCAAGTCTACATGTTATGTCCCCACCCTTGATCTTGGATACGTCCCTTGGACAAGACCAAATATCCAGGAAGTTAGCCCAGGAACATGTGCACGACGGTAAAGCGCTGGGTCATATTCATAAGACATCGAATGTTTAAAAAATGCTGGCAGGGACTACCTGAACTTGTTTTTGTTGAAAAAGGTTTTCCTTTGCAAAACGTTTTGCTACGGTGTGCACTAATGAATAAATCCCTGCTATAGCATCATCCAGGCTCCAAAGTAACAGACATCTGAACGTGTGTGTGTGATTGGGGGGGGGGGAATCGATACAGTTAAATATCGGGCTATTATTTTTGACGATATAAACCATATATAATATCGTTTTGACAATATCGCAGTATTATTTTGCGCTAGTCGGACGTTCCTGCAAACAAAACTCCAGTTTTTCTTCCTTCGTAGCTTCTTCTCCATCTTCTTTTTTTAAAATAGGGAACCAACATGTTTTCAGCACTTTTATTTCCATCACTGATCAAAACTTGTTTCCTCGTGGCTCCCTCTTGTACCTCTGGAGCAGACGCATGTTTGGAAAGTCAAATCCCAATTAAATCACAGTATCGAATCCCAATACATATCGTATCGGCACCGGAGTATCACGATAACATTGTATCGTGACGTCCCCAGTCCTAGTGAGAAGGTGTGTGTTCTGCGTATGTCACACTCACCCTGTTATTCTCTGCTGCCCACAGCATCAGCTCCTCCGGTCTGTCTTTCAGCTTCTCCTCCTTCTGCTGACACCACTCTTCACTCCTTCCCCCCTCCTCCTCCTCCTCCTCTTCTTCTTCGTCGTCTCCAGGCCAGAGATTGGATGCTCCGCGGGGGATCAGGTGGTTGTGGGTCTTCAGCAGTTCCAGCTGGTTAAAGCTCTCTGGGAACTCCTCCATACTGCACTAACTGGCCGTACACAGTCTGCTGACATAGAGAGGAGATATCAGGTCATTTCTATTAATTATCAATAACTCCATTAACTGAAGGAGGGAGAGAGAGAGAAAGAGAGAGAACAGAGGAGAAAGAGAGAGAACAGAGGAGAAAGAGAGAGAGAACAGAGGAGAAAGAGAGAACAGTACATCAATCTTAATCAACAACATAGTTAGGCTACTGTGAGAAAGACCGACAGCTAAGGGAGTCAATTTGACTGATAAACTATACTGAACAAAAATATCAACGCAACATGTAAAGTGTTGGTCCCAAGTTTCATGAGCTGAAATAAAATATCCCATACATTTTCCATGAACAAACAAAACGTATTTCTCTCACATTTTGTGCACAATTCTGTTTACATCCCTGTTAGTGAGCATTTCTCCTTTGCCAAGATAATCCATCCACCTGACAGGTGTGGCATATCAAGAAGCTGATTAAAGGGGCCTCCCGAGTGGCGTCACTACAGATCCTGGTTCGATCCCAAGCTGCGTCGCAGCCGGCCACGACCAGGAGACCCAAGAGTGGTCGCAGGTCCAGGTTAGGGGAGGGTTTGGCCGGCCGGGATGTCCTTGTCCCATCGCGCTCTAGCGACTCCTGTGGCTGGCCGGGCGCATGCACGCTGACACCATCTCCAGGTGTACGGTGTTTCCTCCGACACATTGGTTCGGCAGGCTTCCGGGTTAAGCGAGCATTGTGCCGGGGGTCGTGTTTCGGAGGACACATGGCTCGCAACCTTCGCCTCTCCCGAATCTGTACGGGGGATGCAGCGATGGGTCAAGACTGTAACTACCAACTGGGGAGAAAATAAATTATATAAAAAAGCTGATTAAACAGCATGATCATTACACAGGTGCACCTTGTGCTGGGGACAATAAAAGCCCACTCTAAAATGTACAGTTTTGTCATACAACTTAATGCCACAGATTATTTACTCAGTGGGCAAATGCTCCCAGTTCTTCTATGGCGTGCATATTCACCAGACATGTCACCCATTGAGCATGTTGGGGATACTACGGGTCGACGTGTACAACCGCGTGTTCCAGTTCCCGTCAATATCAGGCAACTTCGCACGGCATCTGAAGACAGCTCTTATCCAGAGCGACTTACAGTTAGTTAGTGCGTACATGTTCATACTGGTCCCCCATGGGAATCGAACCCACAACCCTGGGTTTGCAAGCGCCATGCTCTACCATCTGAACTACACAGGAACTCCTCCATACTAACTGGCCATACATATTCACAGTCCACTCAGAGTCTGCTGACATGGAGAGGAGTGGAACAACATTCCACAATCAACAGCCTGATCAACTCTATGTGAAGGAGATGTGTCGCGCTGCACGAGGCCAATGGTGTTCACACCAGACACTGACTGGTTTTCTGATCCAACAAATGCATATCTGTATTCCCAATCATGTCAAATCCATTAAGGCCTAATGAATTTATTTCTGACTGATTTGCTTATAATATAAGCTGTAACTCAATGAAATATTTATAATTTTTGTTCAGGGTAGTTTTCTCATGGCTCTCTTGTCCTTCTGGAGCTGACATATGGCGAGCAATACGTTTGGAACATCAAATCGCAATAAAATCTAAGTATTGAATCGCAATACATATCGAATCGTCACCTAAGTATCGTGATAATATCGTATCGCGACGTCTCTGGCAATTCCCAGCCCTACTTTTTACATTTGCATTACAAACAAACAAAAAAAGTATCATGAAAGTGGCCATTTTTAGACCTATTACACTCCTAATACTGTGCTGTAAAATATGGAGTATGCCTTGATTCTGAAACACACATTTTCACATTAATTTATTCAACATTAAAAATATTAATATTTGTTTTTGTTCATTTTAAGACATATTGTTTGGAACAATATTACTAATATTCCCAGAGTGGGCTCTCTGCTAATTCTGAAGGTATAATCAATTTTATGAGCGCACCAACACTGTGAATGGATTCAAAAGAAACTCCCTCTGCTGGTGACTTGCTGAATGTGCAATCCTAACGGAGGGCTGTGATTGGTTAATTACCTATAATGTCAATGTCTATGTATAAAATGTGTAATATCATTAAAAGTACCAGAGAGCCTACTCTGGAAATGGGACATGTTTGAAGAGTACATTGTTACAAACAATATGTAGAAAAAATTGTAGTTTCACATTTAATGTTGAATAAATGGACGTGAAAGTGTGACATGATTAAAAGATTTCCCACCAGCATAGTAACTTCAATGGGATGAAGAATGTTTGACATGATTTTTACCTTTTTTTCACCAGCCTTTTTTAGACCTATGCCTCCTGTCAGACCCTATGACAGCGTCTCCCAAACTCGGTCCTCGGGACTCCAAGACGTGCACGTTTTGGTTTTTGCCCTAGCACATCACAGCGGATGTGCAGTGTTAGAAAAAAACAAAAAAAACAGCACCCCTTGAGGTCCAGAGGACCGAGTTTGGGAAATGCTGTAGGGTCTAACAGGAGACATAGGTCTAAAAAGTGCCTCAAATGAGAGAAATACGATTTTTGTGTTTATGGAAAATGTATGGGATATTTTATTTCAGCTTATGAAACTTGGGACCAAACACTTTACATGTTGCATTTATATTTTTGTTCAGTATAGTTTTCATCAGTCAAATTGGCTAAAAAGGGCCTTTCATCATGATTCCCCCCCCAAAAATGATTGGTGATACTAATTTAAAATTAATGTCAAACATTCTGCCTCCCAATGAAGTTACTATGCTGGTGTGAAATCGCCCTATTCATTCAAAGTCATTTGTCCCGTTTTGATGTTATGGATAGGCCCCTGTAGTCATGGAAATGGGAAATGGGAAGCAGCGAGAAACGATAGCACAGTAATTAAGCATTAACAACTTGATGAGAGAGAGAGAGAGGGCGACAAAGAGAATACAGCCTAGGCCTATTTGGGTCATTTGTACCCATTTTATGTTATCATACAAATGTACCAATAATCAGGGTAACCTAGCCTAATATCTGAGTTTTTCCCAAATTAAGTCACTACACAAATGGATAAGCATATTATGTCAAAAAGCCTACCGTATCTGATTAGGTTGTTTAAGTGTCTGTCATGAATCCCCATGTGAAGCTGGCCACAATAAGGATTAGCCACACAATACTGGGTGCGTTCGTAGATTCACTCTAGCCATCTACTCTGATTTCAGAGCACTCTCGTCTGAGCAGGGTTGCCATGTCCGCGATTTTCTCACATTTGGGCTACTTTGAAAACAATGTCGCGGGTGAAAATGTATTGGTCACGGGTTGCAGGTTTTTGGTCTACTTCTAAGTTGCAACGCGACCGCCATGGTATTTACCTTACAATATATATATTTCACATAAATAAATACATAATATATATATATGTTTCACTGTGACCTGCTGCTGCTGACTATCTGGCAGTGAGGCAGGCTGTTGCTGAGTGAGTGAGTGAGTGAGTGAGTGAGTGAGTGAGTGAGTGAGTGAGTGAGTGAGTGAGTGAGTGAGTGAGTGAGTGAGTGAGTGGTGGGCAGGGCCGGAGGGGTGTGTGTGTGTGTGTGTGTGTGTGTGTGTGTGTGTGTGTGTGTGTGTGTGTGTGTGTGTGTGTGTTGAGAGCACTGCAGCAGGCAGCTTAATCCACTATTAGCTGAGTCACTTGAGTGAGAGGAGACAGAGCAGCAAGCCTTTTGCTTTTTACCAGTTGTAGGTAGGCTATTTAGATTTCCATTACGGAGACACCTCTTTTTTTCCCAACCCTTTTTCCATGAAACATATTAACACACTAGAACGGATGTACATCAAGAAATGTCAACAAAGCACTGGATAAAGACTTTGGGAGCACTAGATTTGCTCGGAGGTGGTTTAAACGCCATTCTAATATCGACCTTGCTCATGGAAAACGGTATCGAGTCTTTTACACACGCTCAGTTCTTGGGTCTCAGGGGGCTGCGCAAGTGGAAAATGGAAATGGAAGTCAGTGGAGGCTGCTGAGGGAAGGACGGCTCGTAACGGCGCTATTGGAATGGCATTCCACTGATTCCGCTCAAGTCATTACCACGAGCCCGTCACCAACCTCCTGTGATGGAAGCTATGGAACTCCCTCACATCCTTCCGTTATGGGGAAATATCCTCAATGAAACTGACATTAAATGTGGAGAATGATTACTTAACTACATTTGCATCAGTTGGCCATCAAGTAGCCTGTTAATTTATATGCCATTGTAGGCTTACTTTAGGCTAGCACTGGATAAAAATACATATGTTGAAATGACTATATCACTGCAGTCATCGCAAATCAATTCGTAGCACTTGTGTAGCCTACCTGGTGCTACATCTGAAATAAGATGTAGGCCTATCAGGGGCTATAGGCCAGTGATTCCCAACCCTTTTCCTCGAGTACCCCCAACAGTATCACCAACAAACTATCATGGTCCAAACACACCAAGACAGTCGTGAAGCGGGCAAGACAACACCTATTCCCCATCAGGAGACTGAAAAGATCTTGCAAAAAGCTATACAGCTGCACCATCGAGAGCATCCTGACTGGTTGCATCATGGTATGGTATGGCAACTGCTCGGCCTCCGATCGCAAGGCACTACAGAGGGTAGTATGTACTCTGAGCGCACTCTGGCACTCCAGATTGACTTTATGAACACACCCTGAGTGCAGAATAACTAATGAATTTACGAACACGCAACGCCCGATGAATATGACCGGTGTCAATAAACGTTGCCAAAAAAAAAACGTGACTCAGTTGTTGCCAGCAGCACATTTACAGCCACCAAAAGCTCTAGATAACATAAACACAGCCTAGTACCAATGGTGTGAGGTGTTCATTTGTGTCTGGAAGTAATTCAATGCATGTGTGTGATAATATCAGGGAAGCATGACAATGAAACACAGAGCTACAACATTTACAGCCTCGTCTACAATATGTCACTGTCCATACGACTACTCTGATATTGGAAAGTTGTCGCAATAGCAACAGAAATGTGGCTTAATAGCCTACAAATTCGACTTGACTTACTGTGCTCGTAGCTTTCAACAAAACCCTCCTCGATCAAGCGCTTTTCCCCTTTTCCGGGTTTTTCTGGGACATGAAGTCCGTGTTTGTTGCATCTAGCGTCGCAGTGAAGAGCTATTTTTTTAACATATAAAACTACATTTCCCATAACTGCTTCGTAGCACATGGGCTAGGAAGTAGAAACATAACTTTGGTTATGTTCCATGTCGTCTATCGAGTATTTACGCTGCGCAAGTTATCAAAACCAAACAGGAGCCCCAGTAATGACATTCATATACTATAATATATTTAGATGTACGAGACATGAATGAAAAAACACTACATAAAACAAACAACTACAACCAAACGCAGAACAGTGTATCAGCATTTCAGAAATGTTGACTATTTCTGAGTAAGTAGTCAGTAGTACCATTACCTTTATCATTATTCATTTTCACAGTTTAATGGAAATAAAATACATTGCAATATTTAATTGAATGTAAGTAAGTAGTAATTAAATGTAACAATACTAAGTAGCCTGCGTGTGAGTGCGTGGGAGGGTTTGTGTGTCTATCTGCTAAAGCTGGGTCAATGTGCTAAAAAGCCCAGTGTTTGCATTGCGTGTCTTCCAAAGCTGCCACAGAGGCTGGCTATATCTATTAGTCAAAGGGTGTATTCTATGAGGTGAAATGTTCAGAATATTGCACGCATAGGCTACACACAGTCAGACAGTCAGTCAGTCAGACAGACAGACAGACAGACATTTTACATACTTCAACATCTTCAGATTCATGGTAACCATGACTACCCGAAAAAGAAGAAAGGGAGAGCCTCACACTCCAGGAGCTCTGATGCAACAATTTAATAACCAACGTTTCGACAGACAAGCTGTCTTCATCAGGGTATAACGATAAAAACACTGCGGGTCGCTAGTTTATATAATTTGGAAGGACACACAGACACGGGTGTCTGTCATCATAGCCGGGTGTGGCTTGATGTAATTTGTTGATTTACAGATAAAAACAGAACATATAAAAAGCATGAATGGATAGCATACGATCATAGATACAATTTGGCTGCTCAGGCCTACAGACATTTACAATGAACAGCAAAATCACACCAATCACAATAACGTCTTCAGATCAAAGTCTATATTGAGACAGAAGGGAGCAACGGTCTTCAAATTAAAGATCCAGGCTGCCTCACCTTTTAACAATAAATTGTCAAGGTTCCAAGGGACGAAATCGAGTGGTTCGCTTCCAAAAAAGTGGGCCGCGACAGGGCACGTCAGGTTTTTGCACCTAATGGAGCTACGATGCTCAGAGATTCTTACTTTTAATTCGCGCTTCGTTTTACCCACATAATTTTTTACCACAAGGACAAGTTATAAGATATATAACTGCCTCAGTGGAGCACGTGATAACGCCGTTGATTGGGAGCTGTTTCCCTGTTTGAAGGGTCTACATTTGTAAGTGCCACTGCATTTCCATTCGGTAGAGGCGCAAATATACCTTGTGCGGTGGTATTTTGGGATGGTAAATCAGTTTACCAATTGATCGCTGCGATTTCTGCCCCGTGAGAATACGACCAAGGGAGGGTCCGAAAACACATCACCGATACTGTCATCGGATGTTTGTGAACGATTCCCTTAATTTGTTCAGCGGACTTTGAACAGTGTGTAGTAAGAACACAATAATGCTTATTTTTGCGAGATTGTCCTTGAAATAGATAATGTCTCGATTTGTTTTGGATTTTCTCAATGGCAGTATCAATCTGACCATTTTTGTACCCCTCTCCTTGAATTGTCTTTGCATCTCAGCCATATTTCTGTCAAAATCTGATAGTTTTTTTGCAAATTCTTTTGATTTTACAGAATTGGCTGTATGGCAAACTGTTTTTCAAGGCAAGCGGGGCGCAGCTATCAGCCCTCAACAAATTGTTATGATCAGTAGGTTTCCTGTAAAAGACCAGTGTATAGAACATTATCCTCACACGAAATCAAAACATCAAGAAAACTGATTTGATGTGTGTCTATTTGCATAGTAAATCTTAGGTGCTCAGAACAAGAGTTAAGAAAAGCATGGAAAGCCTGGAGCTGTTTTGCATCACCACTTCATAACAATATCATCAATGTACATTTCCAAATAATGTTAGACCCAGTAGCCATGACAACCTAAGTTTTAAAGGAAAGCTGGACAGGAGTTAAAGGTTGTAATAGTCTATAGACCTACGCATCAGCCTAATGCATTGTTTATTCATGTATACTTATAAAGTATATAGCAATGTAGAGACAATGTTCACAGTAATAATGAACCGTTGTTACAATCT
>CM042424.1:13385293-13470293 GCA_023634145.1 Thymallus thymallus
TAAAGTTATTGAGGGAGATAGGAACCTCTAGCTTCAATGATTTTTGCAATTCATTCCAGTCATTGGCAGCAGCGAACTGGAAGGAATGGCGGCCAAAGGAGGTGTTGGCTTTGGGGGTGACCAGTGAGATATACCTGCTGGAGCGCATGCTACGGGTGGGAGTTGCTATCGTGACCAGTGAGCTGAGATAGGGCGGGGATTTACCTAATAAAGACTTATAGATGACCTGGAGCCAGTGGGTTTGGCGACGAATATATAATGAAGGCCAGCCAACGAGAGCATACAGGTCGCAGTGGTGGGTAGTGTATGGGGCTTTGGTGACAAAACGGATGGCACTGTGATAGACTACATCCAATTTTCTAAGCAGAGTGTTGGAGGCTAGTTTGTAAATGACATCGCCGAAATCAAGGATCGGTAGGATAGTCAGTTTTACAAGGGCATGTTTGGCAGCATGAGTGAAGGAGGCTTTGTTGCGAAATAGGAAGCCAATTCTGGATTTAATTTTGGATTGGAGATGGTTGATGTGAGTCTGGAAGTTGAGTTTACAGTCTAACCAGATGCCTAGGTATTTGTAGGTGTCCACGTATTCTAATTCGGACCCGTCGAGAGTAGTGATGATAGTCCGGTGGGCGGGTGCTGGCAGCGTTCGATAGAAAAGCATGCACTTAGTTTTACTAGCGTTTAAGAGCAGTTGGAGGCCACGGAAGGAGTGTTGTATGGCATTGAAGCTTGTTTGAAGGTTAGTAAACACAGTGTCCAAAGAGGGGCCAGATGTATACAGAATGGTGTCATCTGCGTAGAGATGGATCAGAGAGTCACCAGCAGCGAGAGCGACATCGTTGATGTATATAGAGAAAAGGGTTGGCCCAAGAATTGAACCCTGTGGCACCCCCATAGAGACTGCCAGAGGATCGGACAATAGGCCCTCAGATTTGACACACTGAACTCTGTCTGCAAAGTAGTTAGAGAACCAGGCAAGGCAGTCACTTGAGAAACCAAGGCTGTTGAGTCTGCCAATAAGAATGCGAAGAACAACTAGGGTGGGTAACACTTTATTTTAAGGGTCCTTAATAAACCATTTGAGGCATTTATAAATTGTGTGTTCACCATGTATTAATCATTACTCCCACATTAATAAACCATTTACTAATCATTAGTAAAGTATTTTTTCAGTCTCTATTTTAAAGTATGTGCTATTTATACTTTATAAATACTTTATAAATGTTTTGAGTCACCAGCGTAATTTCTCACAAAAATATGTGCATGCCATTGGTAGGCTAAAGGATTATCCATTGGTAGGCTAAAGGAGTTGCCATTGGTAGGCTAAAGGAGTTGTCATTGGTAGCCTAAAGGAGTTGCCATTGGTAGGCTAATGGAGTTGCCATTGGTAGGCTATAGGAGTAGCCATTGGTAGGCTAAAGGAGTAGCCATTGGTAGGCTAAAGGAGTTGCCATTGGTAGGCTAAAGGAGTTGCCATTGGTAGGCTAAAGGAGTTGCAATTGGTAGGCTAAACGAGTTGCCATTGGTAGGCTAAAGGAGTTGCCATTGGTAGGCTAAAGGAGTTGCCATTGGTAGGCTAAAGGAGTAGCCATTGGTAGGCTAAAGGAGTT
This sequence comes from Thymallus thymallus, assembly GCA_023634145.1. Lineage (NCBI taxonomy): Eukaryota > Metazoa > Chordata > Actinopteri > Salmoniformes > Salmonidae > Thymallus > Thymallus thymallus. The sequence continues at coordinate 13,386,904 of CM042424.1, forward strand.
GCCATTGGTAGGCTAAAGGAGTAGCCATTGGTAGGCTAAAGGAGTAGCCATTGGTAGGCTAAAGGAGTAGCCATTGGCTGAAATGCCAGGGCAGCGTAATTTACACTGTTCTGCTGCGACTGAACTTACCCCAAGATACTTTTTTTTTTTAACTGCAATGTTTACATGAATTCTGATTATTTCTAGGGATACACAACATCCTGAAACATATGTACATATCTTTGTTAGAAAGAACACTATATTTCCCTTGACGGAGTGATGCTGAATGTAAAAAATGGCACAACTCACCCATTTCTAACCTCCCATTCTTCACCTGTTGTTGTTTACAGCAGCCTGGCCAAAAACAACATAGGAAGTATAGAAGTCACTGCTTGATTTTGGGCCCATGTCATGTCCTTATGTGCCTCAGAACTAGTTCAAAGTAGTTTTTTGCTTTCTTCTGAATACATTTGTCGAGCTTATCTCAGACTGCCAGGTGTAACGCAACAAATTGAGTAGGGGAGCGCGGGGCACAACCTAACGCGGGGTTAAATGTAACACGGACCTTTTACGTAGTTACTCAGGGTCACGCGGGTTGTGTTTACGCTCTTTTTCTCTTGCTGCCAGAAGACGGTCTCCCGTGGATTTGTAAAAAGATTTGGTAATATTTTGTGAAGATACGGGACAAAGAGTGTTTTGACACCATGTAAGTATTTTTTTTCATCATACGTATTTTTCTGTTTCTGAGTTGTGTGTGTACGTCACCAAATCTAACTTTATATTGCCTTAATCACTGTCTTTTTGGCTAAAACATGGCACCATTTTGAAACATGTCAGCAACTCCTAGCAACTGTTAGCTAGGTTTAAAATATTTTTTACACAGCGGGGTTAGTTGTAGCACAGTGTTACAACTAAGCCGCCAAGTGTTCACGATATTGAAATAAAAACAATGTTGGAATTTGAATCAAAGTCAAAGTATGATTTTTTTATTTATTTTTCACTTTGTAGGCTATGGGATTTGTTTACTATATTGATCACTTGTTTATTTATTAAAAATATTGCCTGTTTTCATGTAATAAACACTTTCAAATGTGATTTTAAGCTTGTTTACTGTTACTATTAATAATAATAATAATTTTGCATGCAATTTTGCACACAAAAATATAATTAAATGCAATTACAATATTTGATGATTTTATTTATTTATTGCAAAACTGTGCAGCCCTTTCCTATATCTCTATCCATGATATTGATCCATAATAGAAGGATGATTGGATGAGGGATGGATGTATGGATATCTATCTATACAGATGTACAAACAATATCAAACTATACAGATAAAATAGTACTGAATTATGTGTGTTACACACAAGTGTTACAACTAACCCCTCTCTCTGTTACAACTAACCCCGCATATGGGGTAAGTTGTAACATTTGCACTTCTGTCACTTTCAGTGCAACTGTACAAAAATGGAAGGTCCTAGAAAAAAACTTTAAGTGTTCATTTGTAGCAGAGATGTGTATGTTTCTTGTGTAAAAAAAAGATTAATCTAACCTAATTATTTTTTAAATACTTGAGCCAAAACCAAAATGCGTTAGGTTGTGCCCCGCTCTCCCCTATTCCAAAAAAGAGCGAAGCCCGCTCGCCCAGAACGTTGGGTAAAGCCAAAACAAGCACAACAAACGCATAGAAAGAAAACAAATACTATTCAACCCTCAGTTGAAGTGCACAGGCTCCCTTGGGTGTGGTAGATATTCCACGCATAAGCACAAACGCACGAAAGCACGCACACACACACACAGTTATTACGATTACAGCTGTCAGTCATATCGTTTACATAATTAAGTTAACATTAATTAAAGGTCTAATTGAGCCTTTGCTTTTCTGGGCGTGATTTGGATGCCGAGTCATGCGTCTCATCTTTTCATAGCCTACTTTTTCCATGTCCCGGCATTTGGAAGGCGTTTTCATAAATGTTCCACAGTGTTACCCTTTAGGTGATTAATGTCAATGAGTGTGTCCCAAATGGCACCCTGTACCCTATCTAGTGCTCTACTTTTGACCAGGGCCCATAGACCTCTATATAGGGAATAGGGCTGATGACGATTCAAAACAGATTGCTTTGAAGTCGCTCTACCTACAAGTGACGAAATTAGATTTGATTCGATTGAATTTGATTGGATCTGTTTGAACCGAATGTTTGCATTCTATCTATCTATCTATCTATCTATCTTCTTCTTTAAATATATAGATATATTTAAAGAAGAAGCTAATGATCCTCCGTGGCCAAATCACGATTGATCGTTTTTATTTCTGTATAGACCTGAGTAAGCTAATTAGGCTAATATATATAATTTTGGCAATTTAATTCAATTTAATTTACTGAAAGTTTAGTTCCCCTAGCCTCATGGACACTGCCCAAACGCCTTTTAATGTGGCATGAACACAACCAGCCACGATGTTTTCATCTGATTGTCAAACAGTCACTTAACAAATGCGTTCCTGTGGCTACCCGCGCACGTGCGTCCACTCACAAAAAGTATTTTAGCTTTTAAACCCCGACAGTGCACCCGCAATTTGGTGAATGGAAAGAGACATCTGTTACAAAACACCTAAGTGTATTGTAATGAGATTCTGCAATTGTCATTAGGCCTAGACTTGTAGCCTGAATTGACGCATCCATTTGTTGTCCACGCGGGTTTCGGCCTCCACCACTCATCTCCGCTTTGACTAAATGTAAGTATTCTTCAATTCGCTAAGCCGGACATGCAGTAATGTTAAATAAGGGTGTATAGCCTAAAGTGAGTTTCTCTTTGATGTATTGAATAAAACGTATCTGGCCCAAGGCAATTAAATCTGATATCATGCTAAAACATCAAACTGTCAAAAATATTCACAATCTAACCAGAAGATTCTATAATGTTTAAATGTGTGTCATACTTCCAAGGACAACGTTTAGCGGGAAAACATAAAAATATAGTCGAAACATTGCTAATAAAAAAACACACACATGGGAAGTATCTGGCAGTGTGCTTCATGTTCTATTGTGTGTGTGTGTATGTGCGTACGTTCATGCGTGTACTCTCATAAAGATTAATACAACGTGACGGAATACACTTTTACCTGCAAGTTTGGGAATTGAAGCTCGAACTGTCCTTGAATTTCCATGATCAGATCCATCATATATTTTGATGGCGCAAGAGTGAGCCCCTCTTACCTTATCGTTTCAAAATGAAAACGGTATAATGAGCTGACTATCTCAGTCTTAAAATGCATGTATATCTCTCATTCTCTCTCATCACCTGTCTGTCTGTATGTCTGTCTGTTAGTTATTAGTTAGTCAACAGCTATATACAACAAGAGTTTCACAGAACACTGCTGTACCTCATTGATCATTGTAAAAGTAAACATGTAAGCATTCATACTTTGATCTCTCTCTCTCCCTTCTGTCCCACTCCACCCCCCACCTCTCTCTCTCTCTCTCCATCTCTATACGTCGCTGCTCTTCTCTCTCAGCGTGAACAAAAAAGCATCGAGCCGCCAAAATCTGACACACACAACCACTGCGCCCTCATGTACGCACGGGTGGGTTTAAACGTGCTGCCAACACATCAAGCGCATCACATCTCCAGTATCCACGCAGAGAAAGAAATGTCCCCCTCTCCTCGCGCTGCCACAAGGGAGTCTGACCATTGGAAGTCCCGTGCTCATCTTTAAAACCCTCCCTTGCAGACATGCGAGGTGCGTGTCTGTGGCTGTCCCTCACCTATTTGGCCACCAGCCTCGACGGGTTGTGGGCACGGGAATATAACAACTCAACTATTTTCGGCGGGGGTCTATTTGTGGATGCAGAAGGGCTGCTGAACCTGTCCGACCCGTACACGACCAACCGGACAAAAGTCTTCTCGCTGGACCTGGACGAGGGCACGCTCGCGGACTGGCGCTCCATGGCCGGTAAAAAGCGCTACGGGGGAGAGTCCCAGAACCGGAGCGTGAAATCCCTACTGGTCGTGGCTTACTCGTTCATCATTGTCATCTCGCTGTTCGGAAACACGCTGGTGTGCCATGTGGTGATCAAGAACAAGCGGATGTACTCCGCCACGAGTCTGTTCATCGTTAACCTCGCAGTGGCGGACATTCTCATCACGCTGCTCAACATGCCTTTTACTTTGGTGACAACCTCGCTACTGTCTATGGGCACAGACACAACAAACATCACTGTACACAGATGACCATGACCACACACACACACACACACACACACACACACACACGAGCGTCTTTGAGATTCTTGCGGTATAAAAGTGTTATCTATTATTCGTTAGCTTTTTCATCATGGTAGATCAGTGATTATCTCAGGCAGGGGAAGAACGGGTGGGTTTTTTAAAATAACTTTTAACCAATTATCCACAGGTGGTGTGGATGACGACAGTGCTTGCGGTGAATCGATCTATTACACGCTTATATGGATAGAAAAGCTCCAGCTTTTCATCGCTCCATCCGGCCAGTAAAAAACAGCCTCCTCAACATGCCTGTGTCGTGTCCCTCAGGTCCGCTTTGTGAATAGCAGCTGGTGGTTCGGGAAGGGAATGTGTCACATCAGCCGGTTCGTCCAGTACTGTTCCCTGCACGTATCCACGCTCACGCTCACGGCAATCGCGCTGGACAGACGCCAGGTAGACTAACAGTCATGCATAACACGGGTGAATATGGTGAATGTCGTGTGTGTGTGTGTGTGTGTGTGTGTGTGTGTGCTTCATCTACTTAAAGTGTTGCAGTTTGCTTAGCCTGGTAAAATAAAAGCTGTAAAGGAAAGTGGGTCATCGTCAGCACTCGAAACGCGAGGCGGATCTGTCCACGCGGCAGTGCTGAAAGTGCCTTCGCTCAAGAGGTTTCTCAAAAAGACTCGCTAATTGTCAGCTGGTTACCAGTGAATCACCAGGCTGACATTTTGATACAGGCAACAATTCTGTTGTGTTCTCCTCTTAGAAATACATTTTAGGCTGATGTCTATTTCAATGGAGCTGATGTGTGCGGCCTGGTGTATATAGTGCAGCTTGATAAAAACACTGTGTGTGTGTGTGTGTGTGTGTGTGTGTGTGTGTGTGTGTGTGTGTGTGTGTGTGTGTGTGTGTGTGTGTGTGTGTGTGTGTGTGTGTGTGTGTGTGTGTGTGTGTGTGTGCAGGTAATTCTCCACCCTCTGAGGCCCCGCATGTCCCCGGCCCGCGGCGTTGTGTGTGTGATTCTCATCTGGGTCATGGCCAGCTGCTTCTCCTTGCCTCATGCCATCTACCAGAATCTCCTAAACTTCGTGTACAGGTACACACACATAAATACACACACACACACACACACACACACTTCACTTTCGTGTACATGTACCCCCACACACACACACTATATCGATCGACCAAACACTTCACCTTTGTGTACACAATGCCACCAGGTATTATTCTCTCACACTTCTCTCTTTCCTCCCGGCTCTTTCACTACGTTTCTCATTAGATGTTTTGTTGTTGGGTTTCCAATATTGTTGCTGTTTCTCTTGTTGAATTTCCTTGAGTGTATTCTTCCCTGTGCTATACTCATAGCTTGTTATGGGCTCTCTTTCATTCTCTTTCTCTCTTTCTCTCTCTCCTTTCAATCTCCCCCATCTTCCACCCCCCTCTCTCTCTCAGTAAGGAGAAGGTGCGCAGCCTTTGTGTCCCCGACTTCCCCGAGCCCTCTGACGTCTACTGGCAGTGCATAGACCTCCTCACCTTCATCCTCCTCTACGTCCTACCCCTCCTCATCATCACCGCCGCCTACTCAACCGTGGCACGCCGCCTGTGGCGCCGTAACGCTATCGGAGACACCACCACTGCACAGTTCGCTGTGCAACGGCGGAAGCGTCGGCGCACCCTGGCTATGTTGTTGGCGGTTGTCGGGGTGTTCGCGGTTTGCTGGTTCCCTCTGAACTGCTACGTGGTGCTTCTCTCCAGCCAGGCCATTCAGTCATCCAATGCGTTGTATTTCTGTTTTCATTGGCTGGCGATGAGCTCGACGTGTTACAATCCCTTCATCTACTGTTGTCTGAACCCCGCCTTCCGCCAGGAGCTAAGGCTGCTATTGGGCATGTGCCGGGGGAGGGGGCGTGGAGGGGTGGGACCGGTGTTGGTGGCTCCACCCTCCTGCGCACCATGCCACAGAGCCGCCTGGCCGGAGAGACGCAGGCCGCTTCACGCCTCTTCACACCCAAGCCACGCCTCATCCTCTCACCAGCCTCCTAAAGACAGGCATGTTCTCTTCTCCGCTAGACATGCCCATAAAACAGACATCCTATCAGTGGAGCCCATAGTAGCTGTCAGTTAACTACAACTACCAGAATGCACTTGGGTTGGGATTGAGTGAATTTGACAATTAAAGACATGTAAAGTTGCTGCATTTGGAGGTGAGTCCTGTTGAAGGACTGCGATATTATCCAAAGACAGTGGGGGTACTTGAACAGGAAATGTGAGATTTTTGAACTTTCATGACACCTTTAGGACGAAAGGTCTTACATGGATAGGACACCTTCCTAATATTGAGTTGCACCGCCCCTTTTGCTGTCAGAACAGCCTCAATTCGTCGGGGCATGGACTCCACAAGGTGTCGAAAGCGTTCCACAGGGATGCTGGCCCATGTTGACTCCAATGTTTCACACAGTTGTGTCAAGTTGGCTGAATGTCCTTTAGGTGGTGGGCCATGCTTGATACACACAGGAAACTGTTGAGCTTGAAAAACCCAGCAGCGTTGAAATTCTTGACACATGCCTGGCACCTACTACCATACCCCGTTCAAAGGCACTTAAGTATTTTGTCTTGCTTATTGGCACACACGCACACAATCCATGTCTCAGTTGTCTCAAGGCATAAACATCCTTCTTTAACCTGTCTCCTCCCCTTCAGCTACACTGATTGAAGTGGATTTAACAAGTGACATCAATAAGGGATCATAGCTTCACCAGGATTCACCTGGTCAGTCTATGTCATAGAAAAAGCAGGAGTCCTTAATGTTTTGTACAGAACATAGTAGTTCATTGTAGTTTATTTTTGTAAACCTGCAAAACTTCTCCGACTCTTCTCTTTTTGTTCTGGCTCTGTCTAGTTCTTCGGTCTCTCGCTTTTCAAATAATTCAGAGAATTATATCTGTCATTGAACTTCGAAATGCAGACACCACCTTGTAGTTTTTGTCGTTTCAACAGCTGCTGTTTATTCCACAACCCGTTCGTACACAAATAATATTGTCTTCACTCCCGCTAATTGACATCCTCTCGCCCACGGCACACAGTCCCTGTCAGCTTTTTATTGAGTTTATGTTGAAGACAGAACTTTCTAACCAGTGGGAATGATGACTGTGAGTGCAATATCCCGAATTCCACTGCTTCAGCCAGGGAGTTGCAGGAAGGCGAGGTGCTGACCCTACACTTTTGTATACTGTGGTGGTGGGTCTCGCTTGGCAAATGTAACTGAAGGTTACCCACAGAATTTAAGTAACTCTGTAGCAAGTGCTGTACATTTGCCAAGACCCACTCCTAAAATTTACAAACAAGTGCACCTTTAACCATTGACTGTAAACGAAAGTAACGGACCTATCCTTTTAAAACTGATTCAGGACTGTGGGAGGGAAGAAACTATACTTGACAGAAGGTGTATACTCAACACATGTGCTCATCAACAGCGATGAAGTTAGGGAGGTTTTTTTGCTCCAGACATTTCCTCCCTAAATCTGTTGGCAGTCCCTGTATAAGATACAGGTTGAAACATGGACAGCTGACTGCTGTTGTTATAGCTATTACATGTATTATCCAGTACTTTTGTGGTCCTGGAAAGTGTGCAGATGTGTGCACCGCGGCATTGCTGTCTCCGGCTCTGCTGTGTGTTATTTTGATAGCTGTCGCTTAAATGGCGAGGGGCTGAAGATCATTGACTAAATGTAGCGGAAACGCCACACAGCTTCCAGAAAAAAAGTCCCTTTCAAACTAGGGATTTTGTGGCTAGTTGACATAAGACAGTAATTCTGCTCGTACATCACGAATGTACTGAATACATAGACGCATTCAGCCTAAAGCGGGAGGTTTAAAAAATGCTTAAAAAATATATACTACATATAATTTATGTTACATTATTCATTCGCTTGTTGGAAATGAGGCACTCAGTAACCTCGTCCGCAGGCTCACTTATAGAGAGAGCCGGCTGGTGGACAAGATGAGGCACTCAGAGTCAAAGGGTTCTGTGATACTGTTGATGTTACTGGTGTTGATGGTACTGGTAACCAGACCTGGGATACAGTTTTATTTGTTTTCTTTAAAAAACGTTATATCGATTTTATTTAGCTGACCAGGAGCGGCAGGTGGGTGGGGTTTGCACTTTTGGGACTATTGTAGGGCAAGCGAAATCAAGCGCACCTAAATAATGTGAAAGAGAACAAGTGACGTTTTCATCCAGACCTGATGGTGATTTGAATGACAGATTCGTACATGTCTGTGTTAATGTTTAGTTCTTAATTCATTTGAATGTTGAGCGGACCGGGCGACGAGTGTGAACATATGTGACACGATGTTCACGTGTACACACGATAATGATGGCGGTGTAAACCTGACATTTGAACATACTCGTGTTAATGTTTGCTTTCATGCTAGTTCTTGTTTTGAATGTTTTGAATGTTGTTGCTAGGTTATCCTGGTAACACCAGGCACGATCATCAGTAATATTATGGTTCTGCGACGTAAATGTGATGTGGAATCTGAATTGTGAATTCTCCCTCTCTATCTGTGCTTTCCGAGATCCATTGCCTTAACTCATAGTGCACATGTTTTTGTCGTGTACATGCCTTTCTCATAAAAAGACTGCCCTTCCCTTTTGAGCTATTAATCAATTCGTTTATTAATTGTGATTCTCCACCAATTATTGTGTTATAGATGTGTATGTGTTTGTAGTATTAAATATAAGTGATTCAAAGCACTGTTCTTTTAAAAAGTGTAAAATGTATATTTTTACTTTAGTGGTCAGCCCTGCACCAGCAAGGTTGTCTGTGTGTGTGCGCATGCGCGTGAGCAGGTACAGACACTTGCACGTGTGGGTCAAAAGCCATTAAAGGTTCTGTTCTGGTTTAGCTCGTTAGTAGTGAATTATGACTGGCTGATTGTTAACGGAGCAATTTGTCAATATGTTCATTATCCAACCCCGTTGTTGGTTTGAACTTTTTTCTCTTTTCAAAAGCCATTAAAGTACGCCATGTGACAACGATGGGCTTTTGTGATTCATAGATAATGGTATGGTTTTGTGCGCTATTATTTCTGAACTTCCTTCTTCCATTAAGAGGATGTGTGTGTGTGTGTGTGTGTGTAGCCAATTTTGTTCTATTCATGAGAGTGGGAGTCATTGTGTCGAGGGAACATGAGGTCCGAGGTCAGTTGCATGAATGAGTGCAGGGCATTTCATGTACGGCACATGTAACACCTGAAAGATGGAAATGCGGCATCAAAGAAACACAAACAGAGTGACATCTGTCTGATGACCTCAAACAAGTTCCAAAGGAATGTTGATTAACCTTCTCTGCCTTTCGCAATCAAATGACACTTTCAGGATACGGAGGTCGGAGGTATTTACGAAATATTCAATTCCAGTCCTCCGGTGGCGAACAAGCCTGGTGACATTTACAATGCCTGCTAGGCTGCTGTACATCTATTCCAATTTTGGATTCACACATTGTGGTTGTGGGAGTCAATTTCAGTTTCTGTTTGAGCTGTATTCTGATCAAGTCCTTATCAAAATGCAGTTACAGTGCCTACCCAGCGAGTGCATGACGTTCTGAAACCCTATGTTTCTCAGAGCTTGTTAAGAGCGTGGTTGTCCTGTGGTTATTTTGGGATAATCTTCCCATAACCTTTCATACAGGTTCCCTCACGGCACTTTAGCATAATGTTTTTTTTTTACAAGTTTCCTCATGGTTCTATTTAAAGTCATGTTCTCAGAACGTTAAGAAATCTTTCCATTAAAACCACAAGAAACATTAATAACGTTCAAAGTACATTCCAAGTATATTATTTAAAAACATATACATTCCTGTTCTCAGCGTCAGCGTTAGCGTCTAGACTCGATCTTGTTAAATGTGTTCTGGTGTTTTGGCCACATCTGATCTTAATGAGTGCTTGTTTCCGTTGAAATAGGCTCAGTTTGAATAGACTAACACGAAAAGCTTAGTATGAGTAAAAAAACACGGAATAGCAGCTCCATCCTGGTGGCGCAGTTGACTAATTCTATGGATAGAAAGCAGAAGTTCATAGGTTTGAATCTCACTGACAACATGCTTCAATAAAAAAGGATGGTGCTTCCATGGTTAATGCCTAAGCAAATTAGTGTCCTATCTGTGCTTAGAGTTCAAAACAGCTGGAAGTATCATTCAAGGTTATTTAATTACCTTCATATAACCTATTATTTCCATTGTCAGAATGTTAATAAAACCTCCTAGGAAAACTTTCAGGGAACCATAGAAAACCATTCTTGCAACCTAAAAATGTATGTTATCAGATCAGGTGACATTTTTCACTATAGTTCCCATAACGTTTAGAAAACGTTCCCTTTAACGGTCAGGAATTGTACATTCCCACAACATCCAAGGAACCAAATGTGCTAGCTGGGTAGTGAAAGTCTACACACCCCTTGCAAAGTCTTCACATTCTGTTGTCTTTTTGTTTTACATAACCTACTCCACATATTAAAGTGAAAGAAAGTTAGAGACATTTTTCTAAAATTAATTACAAATAAAATATATAAGATGTCCTGATAGCCTTTGTCTTCACACCCCAGAGTTAATACTTGGTGGAAGAACCTTTGGCAGCCGTTACAGCTGTGAATCATTTTGAATAATATTCTACCAACATTGCACAACTCTTAGGACAACATATATCCAATGTTTTTGACAAAATTGCTCAAGCTCAGTGAATTTGCTTGGGAATCGTTGATGGACAGCAGTAATCAAACCTTGTCGCAGAGCCCAGGTAAAATGTTAGAGAAAAACCCCCCTCAGTCTTCTGAAAACCTTACCCTGGGATATAATAATTTTTCTGTTTGACAATTACAAAAATATTAATGCCAAAGACACACCAGAATGGCTTTCCAGGAGGTGTTGAGTGTTCCTGAATGGTCCAGTCTCCGTCCTTAAATTAAAAAAATAAACGGAGACAATGTTCGAATATCACTGTAGTATACATCAATATTACTGTAGTATACATCAATATCACTGTAGCATACATAAATATCACTGTAGTATATATCAATATTACTGTAGTATACATCAATATTACTGTAGTATACATCAATATTACTGTAGTATACATCAATATTACTGTAGTATACATCAATGATTCCCAACCAAGTCTTTAGATGCCTTTTGTCAAACTCCAATCGGGCTGTCATGTGCCTTTTACTGAGGAGTGGCTTCCGTCTAGCCACTTCTACCATAAAGGCCTGATTGGTGGAGTGTTGCCGAGATGGTTGTCCTTCTGGAAGGTTCTCCCTCCTCCCACGACTGCTCAGTTTTGCCAGCGGCCAGCTCTAGGAAGAGTCTTGGTGGTTCCAAACTTCTTCCATTTAAGAATGATGGCCACTGTGTTCTTGGGGACCTTCAATGCTGAAGACATTTTTTGGTACCCTTCCCCAGATCTGTGCCTCGACACAATCCTGTCTCGGGGCTCTACTGACAATTCATTCAACCTCATGGCTTGGTTTTTGCTCTGACATGTACTGTCAACTGTGGGACCTTAAATAGACAGGTGGGAGCCTTTGCAAATCATGTCCAATACATTACATTTAGTACATTGCAATCAAGCTGTAGAAACATCTCAAGGAGGATCAATGGAAACAGGATGCAGCTGAGCTCAATTTCGAGTGTCATAGCAACGGGTCTGAATACTTATGTAAATAAGGTGATAGAAGCTGTGTCACGTCTGGAGGAAACCTGGCACCATCTCTACGGTTATTTCTGTTTTTAATAATAAGAAAAAAGCCTGTTTCACTTCTTCATTATGGAGTACTGTTTGTAGATTGGTGAGGCTTTTTTTTATTTAATCAATTTTAAAATAAACAAAATGTGGAAAAAGTCAAGGGGTCTGAATACTTACCGAAGGCACTGAATGTAGATGGCTAGGATTTAAAACAAATAATTAAATCCCTTTTTAGATTTAATTTAAAGGCAGCAAAATGTGAAGACTGTGAAAGTGGTGTATAAAGTTTCTTTATTTCCTAAACTTCTCAGAGAGAATTTTCTTTATTTCCTAAACTTCTCAGAGAGAGAATGTTCTTTATTTCCTAAACTTCTCAGAGAGAATGTTCTTTATTTCCTAAACTTCTCAGAGAGAATGTTCTTTATTTCCTAAACTTCTCAGAGAGAGAATGTTCTTTCTTTTATCCCTTACATCATGTCTTCTTCAAGACTATTCCAGTGTGAGGCCATGTACCTCATGTGCTGGACTTAATGTTATCTAGTAGAAGAATATTGTGATCCTGGCATATTAACACCAAATGTGTAGAGATCATATCTAAACACACGCACACGTCCGGCTGCTCCTCCAAATACCATCTCAAGCATTCATTTGGTTGCTGTGCTGTGCCTTTAATTTCAGAACTGATTGAGTTCTGAAGAAAGTGGTAAACAGTACTTGATTGAAGGAACCCTATTGGCCTGGTCAGAAATAGTGCACTAAAGGGGAATAGGGTGCCTACTGGTTATATGCTCCGTTATTCGCTTGTTGGAAATGAGGCACTCAGTAACCTCGTCCACAGGCTCACTTATAGAGAGAGACGGCTGGTGGACAAGATGAGGCACTCAGAGTCTAAGGGTTCTGTGATACTGTTGATGGTACTGGTGTTGATGGTACTGCTGTTGATGGTACTGCTGTTGATGGTACTGCTGTTGATGGTACTGGTGTTGATGGTACTGGTGTTGATGGTACTGGTGTTGATGGTACTGCTGTTGATGGTACTGCTGTTGATGGTACTGCTGTTGATGGTACTGGTAACCAGACCAAGGATATAATTTTATTTGTTTTCTTTAAAATACTTTATCCCTTTGATTAGCTGGGCGGGGTTTGTACTTTTGGGATGGTTCTATTAGTTCTATTAAGTCGGGCAAGCGAAATCAAGCACACCTAAAGTATTTGAAAGAAACCAAGTGCTGTTTTTATCCAGATCTGAAGGTAAACTCTTAGAAAAAAAGGTGCTATTTAGAACCTGAAAGGGTTCTACGGCTGTCCCCATAGGATAATCATTTGAATAACCCTTGCTGGTTCTAGGTAGAACCCTTTTGGTTCCAAGTATAATCGTTTTGGGTTCTCTGTAGAACCCTTTCCACAGAGGGTTCTACATGCAACCAAAAATAGTTCTACCAGGAACCAAAAAGGTCACGCCCTGATCCGTTTCACCTGTCTTGTGCTTGTCTCCATCCTCCACCAGATGTCTCCCTTTCCCCCATCATCCTGTGTGTATTTATAGCTCCGTTTTATGTCTGCTGCTGCCATCTTGTTTTGTCAGGTCATCCCAGCATGTTTCCTGTCTAGTTTTTTGTTTCTAGCTTTTCCGGTTCTGACCTTTCTACCTGCCGTGACCCTGTACCTGCCTGACTCTGACCTGGTTATGAACCTCTGCCTGTCCTGACCCTGTACCTGCCTGACACTGACCTGGTTATGAACCTCTGCCTGTCCTGACCCTGTACCTGCCTGACTCTGACCTGGTTATGAACCTCTGCCTGTCCTGACCCTGTACCTGCCTGACTCTGACCTGGTTATGAACCTCTGCCTGTCCTGACCCTGTACCTGCCTGACTCTGACCTGGTTATGAACCTCTGCCTGTCCTGACCCTGTACCTGCCTGACTCTGACCTGGTTATGAACCTCTGCCTGTCCTGACCCTGTACCTGCCTGACTCTGACCTGGTTACGAACCTCTGCCTGTCCTCGACCTGCCGTTTGCCTGCCCCCCGTGTTATAATAAAGTATCGGAGAACAGTTCTCACGGTAAACGAAACCTATCTGCCTCCTGTGTCTGCGTCCCGGTCAGATCCTGAGTCGTAAAAATAAATTATGGTTCTAGCTGGAACCAAAAAGGTCTCTACTATGGGGAAAGCCGAAGAATAATTTCGGAACCCTTTTATCTAAGAGAGTAATTTTAATGACCGATTTTGACATGTTTGTGTTAATGTTGAGTTCTTTATTGAGTGTGAGCATGTGTAACATGGTGGCCTTTTAAAAGTAAATGTTTTACTTCATATGGTCAGCACTGCTCCAGTGCGTGCGTGTGTTTGAGTGTTCGGTTAAAGGTTTCGCTCTTTAGTAATGGCTTACGACTGACTGATTGTTACTCGAGCAATTGGTCAGTGTGTTCATTATCCAACCCCAATGTTGGTTGGAACTATTTCTCTCTTCAAAAGCCTTGTGACAAGGATTCTGCACTTCCTCCATAAAGTCTCTGTGTGTTTCAGTCTGTTTTTCTGAACTCCCACTCTGCTACTTTTCATGTGAGTGAATAGTCATTGTGTCCAGGGAACAAGAGGTACAAGTTCAGGTCACAGGTCATTTAATTGCCCAGCACTGAAAGATGTCATTGGAAATGTGGCGACAAAGAAGCACAGACACGGCTAATTAGTCCTTAGTTTTTGGGTTATGCTCAGGTAAAACAATTGGCTAATCCACACTGAGCTGATCCGCTGAGAGAACGTGGCTCTGAGAACTCTGTCCTCTGATTCGCTGAGAGAACGTGGCTCTGAGAACTCTGTCCTCTGATTCGCTGAGAGAACAGTGGCTCTGAGAACTCTGTCCTCTGATTCGCTGAGAGAACGTGGCTCGGAGAACTCTGTCCTCTGAGAGAACGTGGTTCTGAGAACTCTGCCCTCTCTGTCACTTTACTGAAACACAGTAAAGTGAACTCCAAACGTATTGGGAATTGGTCCTTTACTGCTAAAGCCCATAGAAACACAATGAATAACACATTTATAAATAGCAAAACAGAAAGTTAAAGAATAAATCATGAGTAACTATGAGAGATATAGAGTTAAAACACATATTTTTAGACCATTGTTTGGTCACGTTATTTTTGCCACACTTACCCTAACAGTAGCCTTAGCAAGTAGTTGCTTATCAACAGTTTGTTTATAGTACGAGCATCTGTAGATCATCTACAGATGGTCTATCCAAATAAATAAAACGTTTTGGTGCTGTAGTTCAGGAGGACTTTTAACTGGAAGGAATGACAACCGCGTTTCAGCTCCGAGTTGAATAGCTGTTAGGGAACAAGGATAACAATTTGTTTTTATACTCAGCACTTCTATTTCAAGAGACAGGGCCTTGGACAGTTCCTTAACATCTCACTTTACTCTACAGGACCTTGGACAGCTCCTTAACATCTCACTTTACTCTACAGGACCTTGGACAGCTCCTTAACATCTCACTTTACTCTACAGGACCTTGGACAGCTCCTTAATAACTTTACTCTACAGGGCCTTGGACAGCTCCTTAATATCTTTACTCTACAGGGCCTTGGACAGCTCCTTAATATCTTTACTCTACAGGGCCTTGGACAGCTCCTTAATATCTTTACTCTACAGGGCCTTGGACAGCTCCTTAATATCTTTACTCTACAGGGCCTTGGACAGCTCCTTAACATCTCACTTTACTCTACAGGACCTTGGACAGCTCCTTAATATCTTTACTCTACAGGGCCTTGGACAGCTCCTTAATATCTTTACTCTACAGGGCCTTGGACAGCTCCTTAATATCTTTACTCTACAGGGCCTTGGACAGCTCCTTCATATCTTTACTCTACAGGACCTTGGACAGCTCCTTAATATCTCACTTTACAGGACCTTGGGCAGCTCCTTCATAGACCATGTTACTCTACAGGACCTTGGGCAGCTCTTTTATAGCCTTGTTACTCTACAGGACCTTGGACAGCTGTTTTATAGCCTTGTTACTCTACAGGACCTTGGACAGCTCTTTTATAGCCTTGTTACTCTACAGGACCTTGGACAGCTCTTTTATAGCCACGTTACTCTACAGGACCTTGGACAGCTCTTTTATAGCCTCTTACTCTACTAGACCTTGGACAGCTCCTGCACTCTGCTCTACAGGACCTTGGACAGCTCTTTTATAGCCACGTTACTCTACAGGACCTTGGACAGCTCTTTTATAGCCTCTTACTCTACTAGACCTTGGACAGCTCCTGCACTCTGCTCTACAGGACCTAGGACAGCATCCCCCTGACTAGGCAGTCTTACAGCACTACCTTCCACAGGACCTTGGGCAGCAGCTAACCACTCCACTCTAGAGGTCTTCACGGATCCACCTGTACCCGAATACCTGATCCAGGACCCGAGCGGGTTCAAACGACCAAGAGCCAACAGGCAGGCTGCTACTTAGTATTCGGAATGGAGTTGTTGTTATTTGTAACTGTAGGATGAGAAAGCTCAGGCAGCGTCAATTAGCCTAGCTAGCTACTGTAGCATAACTAGCTTCTCCCGGTTTGATGCAGACCTAGCTATGGCAGCTATTAGTCTACTATAGCGTGAGTTGGCTTGGTTGGTTGCTGTCTCTCCTCTCACCCTCTCTTGTCCCTGCTCCCTGTGTCACTAGCTAAAAAGTCCCCTCTGCTACCTGCTAGAGCACTCAGATCGGGTCTGGACCTGACCAGGTCCATACGGAACCAGTCTAGTTGTCCTCTGGTCCGTTCGGGACGGGTCTCTCCCCCTCCGAACCCCTCCATACCCCAGCACCTGAAATCACTTGGTAGTGCAATCATCCAGCTTTAGTGCAATCACCCAGCTTCACCCAGCAAACACATAGCAGAGATAATAGAATGGCTCAACAACTGTGCCAATCAGAAGTTTGGAAGCCAGCATCCTCTGGCCAGCTGCTGCGGTCCATTCCTCTATCCTTCTCCTCCCTCTAAAGTGTTCAATCATGGACTGACTCGTATGAAATATGGTGAAAGCATCTCTGGTAAAAGTATAAGGTCATTCCAAATGGCAAAAATAAACTATTCTTCAAAGCTTTCGGTTTGGAGTTATGCCACAAAGCAGAGAGTAATGTATAATAGTTTGTTAGCCCTAGTCCCAGTGCCACCAATATAAATACATGGAAGAGCAGGAATCTCGTGATAGTGAAGTGTATTCAGAAACAAAGAGATTGCATGTAAATGAACCACAATCCCCCAACAACACAAAAATGAAGTTACAAAATCCAGAGAGAGAATCCCTAATCAATGCAGACAGCGAGCAAATACAACCAGCCCAGCAAAGAAAGAAAACTAATTTATCTTACCACTTCCAGCCCAGCAAAGGAAGAAAACACATTTCTTATCACTTCATTTCAGATGACTGTGTAAAATATTTTTTAACAATAGTCAGCCACATAAAGGAAATTGAAATCCACTAGGCCTTAGAAAAAGGCTGTAATCTTCAATGGTAGTCCACAAGAAAACTTTATTAAAGTTATTGAAAGTTTCCCAGCTTCAAACAAATCAGTTTTTATTTTCCTATGTTCTCCCCACCTGCCACACCCCCAATACCTATTTCACAAACCAGGAAGTGGTTTAGGGTGTGGCTATAGTATAGAGGGGTGTGACCAGGCAGCTCCAGGGTGAAGTATCTCCTAAGTACAGATCTAGGACCAGCTTTCTCTGCCCTAATCCCGACTTTAAATGCAAAGCTCACCCAAGATCACTGTCTAGTGTGCAACTTCACCCAACACCGACTAAATAGTACCTACAACCTACACCCACCTTAAAGCATTACTACAACCAGCCTTTCATTTTACTTCCTGTTGTGAAACCTGAAAAGTGTGTCCTTCATAAGAGGTAGTCGTATTTCAGTGACTCATTAATGGGCACAAAACACTCTCATCCATCCTATCAAGCTCTACCATAGCTTATTCTGATGCAAAACCTTGTCATCTGCTTCTCTGTCTGGCAGCCCTGTCATCTCCAGCTCACACACACACACACACAGTCAGCTGATTTACATGCTGTTAAATATGCATTGTGAAGGACTTAACTAAGGTTATTTATAACTGCAACTGGAGAGCTGGTATTAACAGATTTATAATTAAGAAATGTGGTGACCAAATCATTGTAAGTCAATTACCACAGTAATGCATGACCTAGGTGGTATCATTGTACACACACACACACACACACACACACACACACACACACACACACACACACACACACACACACATAATGAAGTGGGTGGGGTGGGAACTGCACCAATGCTATGAGCTGGCAGCTGGTGGCTGGGGAGCCGCCGGCGGTGGAGTAGCCGATCAGGGGCGCAATAGGCAATCACCTAATGTTGCCTAATGGAAGGGCCGGCCCTGGGTCCAGCACTCTAACCCAGCCAACACATCTTGCTGCCCTCAACGGAGGGTCAACCTTGAACGGGAAGTTGCCAAAAACAATTGTTACTCTAATAGTTTTGCAACATTTCTTGGTCATATATTCATTGAGTCTGAATCTTCTTTTTTAACTTCCCATGTTGTAACAGTCACCATCAGTGGCGTGTATTCATGGATGCCAAGGCGTGTCAGGCTTCCCCCCCCAAAAAAATGTACCAATAATAAAAAATAAAATAATTTCTCTCTCATAATTGTCCTTCAATTTGCAAGAGACTGAATGTATCTCACCGGAGAAATCATCCAAAGGAGCGAAACAGCGGCCCTCTGTCTCTGGATGTGTAGCC
Source organism: Thymallus thymallus (assembly GCA_023634145.1). Lineage (NCBI taxonomy): Eukaryota > Metazoa > Chordata > Actinopteri > Salmoniformes > Salmonidae > Thymallus > Thymallus thymallus. The sequence goes on from CM042424.1 coordinate 13,405,630, forward strand.
CATCTATCTGATGCTGTCTGGTCAAAGAGAGTATGATGTTGTTGCCGCCCGCAGCATTGAATGCAAGGGAAGCCAGCAACTATTTGGCCTCCCTTGATAAAAATAAAAAGATACAATAATAGCCAGTCAGTGTTGAGCTAAAGTGGCGCACTAAAAGAAAGTGTCAAGGGAAGCCAGTTGGGATTTGACTTCACACCAATCAATCACATCAAGACAAATATCATTGACAGAAGAAATCTTGACTTGTTGCATCTCGTTGTGTTGTTGTCCTCCGATGGGCTCTTTCCTAAATTAACCATGGGATGGAGATGGGGATTTAGACTTGTGGTTTTACTTAATTCTCTGTACTGGCCAATGATTACAACGGTGATTGTGATCTAACCATAAAATACATTGTGCCTCTGTGTTGTTCACTAGCTGGCCTCAGAGGATGGAAGTTCAACATGTAGCTAGATGTAGAATGCTAATGTTAACTAGCTGGCCTGAGAGGATGGAAGTTCAATATGTAGCTAGATGTAGAATGCTAATGTTAACTAGCTGGCCTGAGAGGATGGAAGTTCAAGATATAGCTAGATGTAGAATGCTAATGTTAACTAGCTGGCCTGAGAGGATGGAAGTTCAACATGTAGCTAGATGTAGTGGGCTAATGTTAACTAGCTGGCCTCAGAGGATGGAAGTTCAACATGTAGCTAGATGTAGTAGGCTAATGTTAACTAGCTGGCCTGAGAGGATGGAAGTTCAACATGTAGCTAGATAGAGTAGGCTAATGTTAACTAGCTGGCCTGAGAGGATGGAAGTTCAACATGTAGCTAGATAGAGTAGGCTAATGTTAACTAGCTGGCTAATCGTTGCCCATGAAACGCTAGCGAGCAAGCAGTTTAGCCAGGTCGCCAGGGCAACAAATACTAAAAGTGTGTACTAGATGACAGAGTCATAGACCGTTTAGGCAACAGGAAAGAGAGGACGATGGCATTGGGGTGAGTCAAGTTTTTTCTACTTTCTACACACACACACACACACACACACACACACACACACACACACACACACACACACACACACACACACACACACACCAGTACCATGGACAACTTATGTTGATTGGACTAAATAGCTTTTAGGAATGTTTTAGTTGTCACTGTATTAGACTAAGCAGAGGTGATTTGATGATGTTAAAATGTTGAAGTTGAAATGGTGCTGGAATAGTGGAGGCCTGTGACTTTCATATGTTACAAAACACCAAAAACTAAACTAACTTTTTAGTACTACCTAAGTCTTTTTTGGCGGGGTATCTGTACTTTACTTTGCTATTTATTGTTTTTAACAGCTTTTACTTCACTACATTCCTAAAGAAAAGAATGGATTTTTTACTCCATACATTTTACTTAACACCCTAAAGTTTGTAAATTATGTCTGAGTGTTTGAGAGTGTCCCGGGAGTGTTCGTTTAATTGGTAATAATCTTTTATTTTCATATGTACCACTGTAGCAGTACAAAATAGAATTCTAATCAAATAGGAGAGGTTAAATTAGAGGCTGATAGTTGTAGTCATAATAACATATAATAATTAAACGTCAGTGTGCTCTACAGGTAGTTTACAACCTGGGATACATAGAGTGGCAGAATGAAAAAGTATCAAAATACAAGAAGTCTGGAGTGCAAAAAGCTATAAAAAGACATTGCATAGTATGGGTGAATGGCTGAATATGTACACTATACATTACAGAGTGTTAGGTGAAAAAAAATGATACAAATATTGCAAGTTGATATAGATAAATAAGGAGTATTTGCATGGTTAACTATACTATACAGGGTGATGGCAGAGAAATACTTAAATAGATAAAAGTGCGTATGATATGAGTGAGGGTAATAATAGTTTAGTTAATATACAGTCTAGTTAAATGAACAGGTAAGTGAATATTTTGCATGCTTAAATTAACTGTACAGGTAAATGACAGGAAGAGATACTTAAATAGCTAAATGTGTGTATGATATAATTTAGGATAATAATAGTAATTCCTTAAAATACAGTCCTTAGTGCGCAGGGTTTAATTACAGATAAATGCACGTATTGCACATTCGATATACTAAAAGCAATGAAAAAAGATACAACTGACAGGATACTAATATGCATTCCTGAGTGAATAAGTTCAGTCCAAGAATTACTGACAATATTGCATGTGATATGATATAACAACTGTACATGAATATGTACATACAGTCCTAAATGAATGAGTGCTGAATGAATAAGTCCTGAGTGAATTAGTGATTACGGACCAGAGTTACTCACGGATGGATGGATGGATGGATGGATGGATGGATGGATGGATGGATGGATGGATGGATGGATGGATGGATGCCTAATAAACTAGGTATGACATTAATTCATGCTTTGGTTCAGTTTCTCTAGCACAGTTTCCACATGCTAACATTTCAGCATTTGTGGCACAAATCTCATTCAACTCATGGGACCAATATTAGCCTTTTATGCGCATAATGTTCAAATCATCTTTAAGTGACTTTATTGAGCTTTACAATCAATTTGAGTTACTTTTGGCTAAAGAAACGTTAGCATGTGGATACCGTGCCAGGGAAACTAAACCAAAGCATGAATTGCTGTCATATTGTGTCCATAGACTTCTTACAGGGTATGGAAACCAGAGAGTAATTCTGGTGAACTATCCTTTTAAGTAAACTAAGTGACTCGTTTTGAATTTTCTTCAAACATTGTACAGTTTATGATTTAATTCCCTCTGAAATGTCAGGAAACATACTTTTTTTATGAACACTGCAAACGCTGTAAACTATAGCTACACAATGAAACGTTTCCCCCTGTAACTTTTCCAGCTGCCGTCTGTTCAGTACGTGTCTGCACCCGATAGAATACACTCAGGTGATTATATTTGATTGATACAAACTAGGTCGTTACATGTCTATGAAGTTAAAAGACAATAAAATAAGATCTTAAGAAGTTGTATGATTGTCTTATATCATAATAGTGAACGTTGCCTTGTATTCGTTTTTCTGTCTCTGTTGAATGGAAAAGGTGAAGGTTATTGTAAAATTAAGTAACAGAGAGAGTCAAATACTATTGAGATACAGTGTGTGCATATCATTTTTTGTTTGTCAATGGTTTCCTAAAACATTCGTCACATGTATCTTCTGATAGCCTTTCAACCAGAGATCAGAATGAAACAGTTACCTGCTGGCACCTGTCCTAGCTCAGTTTGATCTGAAATATATAGAGACACAATCATGTCAAAATAAGATCAATCATAGTTCAGGTTATGTCATAACGCACATCTTTCTCTTAGTTTATTTATCACACAGATCAGATGAATTACACCATCTGAACTGTTTATTGTTTAAATATGTTGACACCTTTCTGTATTGGGTTGTTTTTATTGTCATATATTGCCGCTATGATTCATAAACACTAATATTACTGAGTTCTAAACCTCTTTGTTTGTACAGATGAAAGATGACAGATGGCAGATGGCAGATTACAGACGACAGATTACAGATGATAACCAGAGACGTCACAATGAAGGCTTCTCTCCAGTTTCCTGAACACAGATCCCCAACATGCATCACTATTTTTCTACTCTCATAAGACATGACTGCAAACTAGAACATCCCAGTGAAATGTAAAAAAAACAAAAACTATAATACGTCTTCAACATGTTCACCCTCAGAGTAGAGTATTTGTGAGATATAGGTTGTTTGTGTAGGAGTCTCACTCACCACCAGGTACAGCTGTAGGAGCTCTGTGTTTCAGGGGCAGGATTCTACTCTCCTTCTCCTCCTCAGACAGAGAGACAGTACAGGAGAGCCAATCAGAGTCTGAGGGAGAATACAGCAGCCAGCTACTGACACTCACCAAGCCCTGAGGATCTGAGAGGAATGGAGAGAGATACATAGTCATGCTTTCATAGATGCACGCATGGACGTACACACACATACATGATTGTGTTTCTAGTGATAATCTAGGTTAGTGTCTATGTGTAACTGCCAGAGGTGTAGAGTACATCTTGTTCATTTCTGATCTCTGTCCCCTCGTTGTTTCTCCTGGTGACTGTAGGTTTACAGCTTTGCTTCAGTATCTCGGGCTCAGCTGGCCCCGGCTGGCAGCACCCGGTTAGGGCCCGCACCAAGAGTTACAGGAAAATGTAGGGTAGACTGGCCTCTCAAACCCTGGTGGGAGATGTACAACTCCAATGACAAAGCCACAAGTCCTCAACGGCTGACCAGGCGAATACAGGAGTCCCATCTCCCAAATGTCTGGAAAGGCGGACGAAGGCGTCAACTGATAGCTGACGAAATTGTAAGCACTCACTAACTGTAAGTCGCTCTGGATAAGAGCGTCTGCTAAATGACTAAAAGGTACATGTGACCAGAACTCTGATGAACAGGTAACGTTCACCTGACCTCCTCCTCCTCCAGCTACAGAGAGAACTATAGGATAGCACCTTATACTAGTGAACATATAAAGGCTGAGTGTGAGGACATGTTACAACCATGAAGAGACAGGACAAGGCATATGTTCTGTGTACATGTCCCCAGCCGCATAGAATTTAGCACACCTCCGATGACTCCGCATTGAAGAGAGGTGAGAGTTCACAAGGTAGAGAGACAGAGGAGCCTGACCATGCCGTGATTGGAGCATTAGGGACTGACACTGAAAAGCCATCTAAGACTTGTGTAAGAGAGAGAGAGAGGGTTATAGAGCCTGGTCACCCATGATACAAGTCAGTATTCGACTGCCATTCATGTCTGTGGATGTCGGGAGACCAGTTGGTTGCATCCCATTTCCCAAATCATTAATACAATTGAGAACAACACAGGACCTAAAATGGAACCCTGGGGGACACCTCTATTAAATCTCAAGAATGCTAGACATGTGATTGTCAGTATATACACATTGTCAGAAAGATAGTTCCTAAAACAATTTACTGCCCCGTCACTGAGACCAATGTCACTGAGTCTAGCTAGCAACGATTCATGGTCAACTGAATCAAATGCCTTTGATGCATCAACAAACAGAGCAGCACAATGTTGATCGAGGTTAGTAGGCGTTGAAAAGTAGAAAGTCCTTGGTCAAAACCAAACCGACACAAACTAAATCAAATCATGTCTTTGTAAATGAGATTGAAGTGGAAGAGTGGAGATATAGAAATACAAATATTGCTAGAGGCGAGACGGTTTCAGTCACACCTAAATGTGAAATAACACGTTGGCATTCTACCAAAGAAGACAGAAGACAGAAGGATATCTTAGTTCTACCTCTCTCATCACCTGCCCTTCTTTTTTAATCACTGTCTGTACATTCACTTTGTCCTTTCAGCAAATTACACCTCTGGCGAAATCATTTACGTTTCAACGTTTCAAAGTTTTCTTGTCACATGCACAGGATACAGTAGGTGTAAAACACTACATGTTGCTTATGCTATACTAATGCTTATTTGTGAGCTCTTTCCCATACAAACAATCTAAACTGCATGAATAGAAACTGCATATCATGGTTAGTTGGTTTTCCACATCAGCTGAGATGGGAACTATTCCTGGCGTACAGCGTCTATGGTTATCATGTGGCCTCTGAAGTGGCTGGGGGATGCAAGCCAGTGGCCCAGGAACATGAGCCAGAACGGAACGGGGCGACACAGGATCTCCTGTTCAAGTAAACAAGTCCGAAGGCAGAGGAGTGCGTTACAAACTCAGACTGTAGGTCAAGAGATAGCCGGGTCGTGTTCTTTACGGAGAACACAAAATTAGACGAGGACATAAATACTGATACAAACTTGCTTTATGTTGTTATTTGAAGAACATTTAATGCCAGTACCGCTAACAAAGGGGAAGGCAACATTCAAACAGCAGAGTTGCCGTCTTTCGATATTTGATAATACATTTTGGAAACTCAGTTACCTTACAAGAGCATACTTGCTTTCCCACTGAGATTCCAGCAGAACAGTGAATGTGTCGTCTGATTTGAAAGGTACAGATATTGCTAACAGTCAAGTTCAAGAGGAAGTTCCAAAGATACAGAAGTGGGTCAGATGTCTTCCCTGCATACAAATTGTAAAAATATCTTGTTAAGTTCACTGTCACCTACCTCCACGTAACCTGAAGTAGTCTATACAGCACTCCAGGAGAAGGGTTGCCTACCTCTGCTGTAGGCTACACTAAATAAATGCAAAAATATTGTATTAATGCTTATTTAATTACTCAATAGGCAACAAATACAGAACCAAAAATGTAAAGCTGCTAGGCCATCATCTGTGGGTGATGTACAAACAATATACCACTGAGTGGAGGAGTATGTTGTGTCAGCTCACCTGTAGAATATGTTGTAACATTTTGCAGTAGTCAATTTGTATTGTGGTTTCCATGAACTAATTAAATGTATTCAATAATCAGGGTGTTTTATGTCAACATAATTCAGAATTCAATTTTGTGGACAGACACCTTTACGTCGGACGATTTACATCAAAGAACTCACTGCAGGTAGAAAACAATACATTATTTTGAAATAACGTGATTATTGTGATGAAATAAAAAACATGTCAAATTAATTAAACTGAAACATTTTATTTGCTAGTGAATTTCAAGTATGAAACTGTGGCTGTGTATTTTAATGTAAGTCCCAGAATTCAATTATAATAATCTTTTATATTCAGTACCACATCCATAGTCGTAGCATGTTTTTACCTTTGTCATCAGAGTTACTCAACTGTTAAGAGACGGGTGTCATGTAAACAGGGCCGGCCCTAGCTATTTGGGGGCCCCAAGCGAGATTTGGGTTTTCGGGCGCCCCACCTCGCAGATAAAACTTTTGGTGGTCCCACTCTTGTGTGTAGAAAGATTTATTTTGTGCATTTCATGTAATTCTCGGCATTTTGACATGAGGCATGAGTGTGGCGCCTATTTAATTAGCATTTTGTTAAGACAAGTAGCTAACTGGCTAAACAACAGACCATAATCACAACTCATGATGTTTCTACCCTGCATGAATCTGCAGGTAGCCATTACTTTCTAGCTGTTGTGAGCTAGATTTTGTTAGTCTACTGCCGTCCGTCTGTGCCCAGTGGAATATGACGGTAACATAGCTAGCTAAGTTTGTCACAGGTAGACTGATAGCCGCAAGCTAAAACCGGGGAGAGAGGTAGGAGAGCAATCACCTTCTGTTTCATTTACTACTGGCTTGAACATGTTAAATCAAACACATAATTGATTAAATTCGATTTTTATTCTATAAATATTGTAACGGTGTCAATACGTTGTGCATATTGTAGAAAAATCCTCACAGCCTTTTTCCATACTTAAAAAGTGAAGTGGCATTTACAGATTACCATGTACAGTCGGCTCCAGGCAATATGTTCATCTACCGTGTGAGTCATAGAAAATTACCATCTTGTGTTCGGGGCTTTCCATTAGTCTTGGTGGTTTTTATATGCGGGGAGCATAAATTGTACAATTGTCAACTAACAAAGGATCTAGGTAATTGAGTTAATATACAGCACCAACTACAGACATATCTGTTAGGGTCTGGGACTTTAAGAGGAAGTTAGGATTTGCCACTAAGTTATTAGACCATCCACACTTGATACCGTCTGCATTTGCATTTTTCTTTTTCTAATAAACCCTGCAGGAAGGAAAGATGGATATGGTTCATTTTATTTCAACAATTTGGTCAATGTAAGGCATATATACACTTTAAAGCTGGAATCAGTAGCAGTTAAACTGACCCGTTTGCAATTTAAAACGTAGGTACTACAAGTTATTTCTACCAAGATGCCAGATGTTTCTCTCATCGTTTCATAACAAACAAACAAAAACACCTTTCATAACCGAAACTATGATAAATGTGACTGTAGTGGTGCTGTTTCAACTAATGTGGATTTCAGCTTTAATTCTATATAAACACAACGGAAGCTTGTGTGTGTGTGTGTGTGTGTATATACTGTATAGATAGATAGATAGATGGATAGATGGATAGATGGATGGATAGATGGATAGATGGATAGATTACTGGACTTCTCATTTAAAGCATTGTAATTGCTATTAATTGTATCATCTTGTCGACGAGCCTGTAAGATGATCAGAGCCGCAATGAAGGATCCCATGTACAAAATATCAATCAAACCACTTAAAAAATGTGAAAATACACAAATATGTATTTGAAGTCTGAAGTGAGCCTGGCTTACCACTTTCCTGATGATGTATTTTGGTAGATGCAGTAACTCAAAATACGATATTTAACAACACTTACATGCTTATCCTCTCATCCATTTTTTTTAATTTTATTCTGCCACTTGTGAGGAAATCAATAAATGTTGAATGTGTGGCATATTGTCTGTCCTTTGTCTTACCTTTCATCATTTGATGAATGTTGTTGTGTGTTATGAATTCTGTATACATGTGTGTGTATATGGGTCTGGACTCCAGCGTCTTCTCCTCCTCAGACAGAGAGACTGTACAGGAGAGACAGTCTGAGTCTGAGGGAGAATACAGCAGCCAACTACTGACACTCACCAAGCCTCTAGGACCTGATAAAGAAAGGCTGTAACTATACCCTTATATTTATAAACACACACACTTCAGACTTAAACTAGTAATCCCAGAGGTAATTACCAGAGGTGTAGAGCACATCTTGTTCATTTCTGATCTCTGTCCCCTCTTTGTTTCTCCAAGTGACTGTAGGTTGTGGTGACCAGCCATCTGATGAACAGGTAACGTTCACCTGACCTCCTCCTCCTCTTGCTTCAGCTACAGAGAGAAGTTATGATAAAGAAATTTCTCGCACCCACAGTCGTGTGTTTACTCACTCAACGACGAGGAGGCATATTCTTTAATAAGACTTGTATTGGGCAAATACAATATTGTAATCATTTGAGTGTAAACATTCTCATCAGGTTTTTTAGATGTCATTGGACTAGTGAGAGCTGCCAGTTTCACCAACCTCAGACAAAACCCTGTGTTGAAGAGGACATTATAATGACATCACTGTCATGAGAAAACATGGCAGGCAGGCTCAGGGTCATGCAGGGGTCAGTGATCCAGAGCAGAGTCCGAAAGGTATGGGACGGCAGGCAGGCTCAGGGTCAGGCAGAAAGGTCAAAACCGGGAAAACAGTCGCACGGGAAAACCACGGGTAGGCTTGACGAGACAAGACAAACTGGCAACAGAGACAAAAAACACAGGGATAAATACACTGGGGATAATGGGGGAAGATGGACAACACCTGGAGGGGGTGGAGACAAGCACACAGACAGGTGAAACAGATACCCCGTCCTCTGTCCCCCAAACATACAACATCTGTAAGGTCCCTCAGTCAAGGATTGAATTTCAGGCACAGTTTCAACTATAAAGACCAGGGAGCTTTTCCAAAGCCTATTAAATAAAAGCAGTGATTGGTAGATGGGTAACGATAACAAGTCAGACATTGTATATGACAAGGTCAACTTAATAACTGTGCTGTGGATGATGTATTAAACCACCCAGACACATCAAAGATGCAGTCGTCCTTCTGAACTCAGCTGCAGGACAGAACAGGAAGTAAATTGCTGTCACAATGAGGCCATTTGGGGCCATGAGGCCAAACCGTTAGAGTTCAATGGCTGTAATGGAGGAAACGGATGCTATATCAACAACATTGTAGTGACTCCACAATAATGACCTTTCGTCGCTGGAGGAAAATAATCCTGCAGCAGCAGGATGTGAATATCTGATATGTTTTATCGCCACCAGGGGGCAGCTGGAAGCAATGTTTGTATACAATGCACGCCATACCTACTGTACTTTGTAGCGTATGTAGGTTACGTTCAGGCTACAGCACATCTCGTGTGACTTATTTTACTATAATTAAATTAAAAATTAAAATGATTTTATTGTTACAACGTTTCGACCCACAGGTCTTGATCAAGCACCCGGAAATGATGGTGGCCATCTTAAAACGTGGGGACTGGGACAAGGAGAGTTTGAAAATGACTGAATATGCCTGTCAGCTGTTCTGAGAACACGCCCTGGAATACCGTCGGGATGGTTTTTGCGACTGCACTTGAAGAAACTTTCAAAGTTATTGAAATTTGACTAACGGATTGACGGATAGACTGACCTTCATGTCTTAAAGTAATGGACTGTCGTTTCTCTTTGCTTATTTGAGCTGTTCTTGCCATAATATGGACTTGGCCTTTTAAAAAAATAGGGCTATCTTCTGTATACCACCCCTACCTTGTCACAACACAACTGAAGGGCTCAAACACATTAAGGAATGAAATTCCACAAATAAAAGTTTAACCAGGCACACATGTTAATTGAAATGCATTCCAGGTGACTACCTCATGAAGCTGGTTGAGAGAATGCCAAGAGTGTGCAAAGCTGTCATCAAGGCAAAGGGTGGCTACTTTGAAGAATCTCAAATATAAAATATAAACACTTTTGGTTACTACATGATTCCATATGTGTTATTTCATGGTTTTAAATGTATTCACTATTATTCAACAATGTAGAAAATAGTCAAAATAAATAAAAACATTGAATGAGTAGGTGTGTCCAAACTTTTGACTGGTACTGAATCCATATACAGTGGGGAGAACAAGTATTTGATACACTGCCGATTTTGCAGGTTTTCCCACTTACAAAGTGTAATGAAGCGTCAGCGGAGTGAGGATCCATCTGCAGTTTATTGCAAGTCAGACTCACAAGCAGTAAAAGATGCAATAGAGACAGCGTAAGCTGGAACAGGCCGAGGTCAGGGTAGGCAGCAAACATGCAAAATTCCAAAGACAGGCAGAGTTCTGGGGAGGCAGCAAACTAACAGAGTCCAAAAGACAGGCAAGGTCTGGGCAGGCAGCAAACGTACAGAGTCCAAAAGACAGGCAAGGTCTGGGCAGGCAGCAAACGTACAGAGTCCAAAAGGTAGGCAAAGATCAGGGCAGTCAGCAAACAAATCAAGGGTATGAGAAACAGTCAAAAAAAAATACTAGCAATAGGAATAAACGCTCAGAAAAGTTCACCGGAGCAAAACAAGACTTCGCACTGATACTGTGTAAATGGAGTGCTTAAGTAGTGTGTGTAATGAACTGCAGGTGTGTGTAATTAGTCCCAGGAATGAGGGCCTATGGGAGATGAAGTCCAAACGATAACCAGTTAGTATTCGGGTGATGTCTCCCTCTGGTGGTGCGAGAGAGGTGGTGCGGAACCTTCATTCGTTACACAAAGCATGTAGAAGTCTGTAATTTTTATCATAGGTACTCTTCAACTGTGAGTGACGGAATCTAAAACAAAAATCCAGAAAATCACATTGTATGATTTTTAAGTAATTAATTTGCATTTTATTGCATGACATAAGTATTTGATACATCAGAAAAGCAGAACTTAATATTTGGTACAGAAACCTTTGTTTGCAATTACAGAGATCATACGTTTCCTGTAGTTCTTGACCATGTTTGCACACACTGCAGCAGGGATTTTGGCCCACTCCTCCATACAGACCTTCTCCAGATCCTTCAGGTTTCGGGGCTGTCGCTGGGCAATACGGAATTTCAGCTCCCTCCAAAGATTTTCTATTGGGTTCAGGTCTGGAGACTGGCTAGGCCACTCCAGGACCTTGAGATGCTTCTTACGGAGCCACTCCTTAGTTGCCCTGGCTGTGTGTTTCGGGTCGTTGTCATGCTGAAAGACCCAGCCACGACCCATCTTCAATGCTCTTACTGAGGGAAGGAGGTTGTTGGTCAAGATTTCGCGATACATGGCCCCATCCATCCTCCCCTCAATACGGTGCAGTCGTCCTGTCTCATCAGACCATATGACCTTCTCCCATTCCTCCTCTGGATCATCCAAATGGTCATTGGCAAACTTCAGACGGGCCTGGACATGCGCTGGCTTGAGCAGGGGGACCTTGCGTGTGCTGCAGGATTTTAATCCATGACGGCATAGTGTGTTACTAATGGTTTTCTTTGAGACTGTGGTCCCAGCTCTCTTCAGGTCATTGACCAGGTCCTGCCGTGTAGTTCTGGGCTGATCCCTCACCTTCCTCATGATCATTGATGCAACACGAGGTGAGATCTTGCATGGTGCCCCAGACCGAGGGAGATTGACCGTCATCTTGAACTTCTTCCATTTTCTAATAATTGCGCCAACAGTTGTTGCCTTCTCACCAAGCTGCTTGCCTATTGTCCTGTAGCCCATCCCAGCCTTGTGCAGGTCTACAATTTTATCCCTGAGGTCCTTACACAGCTCTCTGGTCTTGGCCATTGTAGAGAGGTTGGAGTCTGTTTGATTGAGTGTGTGGACAGGTGTCTTTTATACAGGTAACGAGTTCAAACAGGTGCAGTTAATACAGGTAATGAGTAGAGAACAGGAGGGCTTCTTAAAGAAAAACTAACAGGTCTGTGAGAGCCGGAATTCTTACTGGTTGGTAGGTGATCAAATACATGCAATAAAATGCTAATTATTTATTTAAACAATGTCATTTTCTCTCACAGTTGAAGTGTACCTATGATAAAAATGACAGACCTCTACATGCTTTGTAAGTAGGAAAACCTGCAAAATCGGCAGTGTATCAAATACTTGTTCTCCCCACTGTATATTTTTATTTAATGTTAGTTTATGCTTCTATTAGTGAATCACATGTGTGTTTACTGCGCTACAGAAACACTGCTAACCTAACAACATTTAATTAGTGAATCACATGTGTGTTTACTAACAACAGAAACACTGCTAACCTAACAACATTTAATTAGTGAATCACATGTGTGTTTACTAACAACAGAAACACTGCTAACCTAACAACATTTAATTAGTGAATCACATGTGTGTTTACTGCGCTACAGAAACACTGCTAACCTAACAACATTTAATTAGTGAATCACATGTGTGTTTACTAACAACAGAAACACTGCTAACCTAACAACATTTAATTAGTGAATCACATGTGTGTTTACTAACAACAGAAACACTGCTAACCTAACAACATTTAATTAGTGAATCACATGTGTGTTTACTAACAACAGAAACACTGCTAAACTAACAACATTTAATTAGTGAATCACATGTGTGTTTACTAACAACAGAAACACTGCTAAACTAACAACATTTAATTAGTGAATCACATGTGTGTTTACTAACAACAGAAACACTGCTAACCTAACAACATTTAATTAGTGAATCACATGTGTGTTTACTAACAACAGAAACACTGCTAAACTAACAACATTTAATTAGTGAATCACATGTGTGTTTACTAACAACAGAAACACTGCTAAACTAACAACATTTAATTAGTGAATCACATGTGTGTTTACTAACAACAGAAACACTGCTAACCTAACAACATTTAATTAGTGAATCACATGTGTGTTTACTAACAACATATGTTAAAGGAAATTAAAGGACAACACTAAACAATCTAAAGTTTCTTAGATTTTTTACCAGACTTAAAAAGTGTCCCCTCATTTTTTTAATGGATCTTAAAGGCACTTTAGAGCATGTGTCATCCTGCAGCATAGCATTTTGAGGTAAGTTGAAGTCAGGTTCAATATTGGCACCCAAGAGGGAAAGAGGTTGGGCCATCCTTAAAATGTTTTAGAGTAATATGTATGCATTTATAGCAGATGCTTTTATCCAAAGAACAGGAAGAACAGGGACATTTTCAGCTTCCAAGAATTTTGTACAGATTCTTGCGTTGTGGGGTCTTGCATCATCATGCTGAAACATGAGGTGCTGGCGGCGGATGAATGGCACGACAATGGGCCTCAGGATCTTGTCCCAGTTCTTCCATGGCCTACATACTCACCAGACATGTCACCCATTGAGCATGTTTGGATGCTCTGGATCGACGACAGTGTGTTCCAGTTCCCGCCAATATCCAGCAACTTCTCTTCAACGGGACAATGGCAGTGCGGAGTGGGACAACATTCCACAATCAACAGCCTGATTAACTCTATGTGAAGGAGATGTGTCGCGCTGCATGAGGCAAATGGTGTTCACACTGATACTGACTGGTTTTCTGATCCACGCCCCTACCTGTTTTGAAGGTATCTGTGACCAATAGACGCATATCTGTATTCCCAATATCTAGTTTAGGGCCTAATGAATGTATTTCAATTGACTGATTTCCTTATATTAACTGTAACTCAGTAAAATCTTTTAAATTGTTACATGTTGCGTTTATATATATTTTTGTTCGTTCATTGAAACATTCAACAACACAACAGTGGAACTTTATCAACAGATCACTGTTATTTATTAATTGGGAAAACATTTGAACAGAATTCAAGAATATAAAGGATATTGCTAACTTGTACTACAGTAGCTTCACAGTATACATTAATAATCTATCTACAGGTAGAAAAAAATGATTTTATAGAACTTGCCAGCTTGTAGTCCTAAAAGAATTATGAGTTAATTCAGGTTCGTTCAGACATTCTTATGGGGAAAGAATACTTTTTAGGGATGAACGCAGAAAATAACGTCTGAGGTTAACACAGGCTTAGGAGATCTTATACATTTTGATCTGAGATAATAACAGTCAGTTCATATGAAAGTTATGAATTAAGCCTTTATGTGCTTTTCCTGATTACATACATGCTTTAAAAATCCAAAAAGTGACTTTAGCTTATCTCCTAAACCTGCGTTTACCACAGACCTTATTTTCAACATAAATCCAAAAACCCTACAAAAACCACATTCATTTTCCCATAGCTGTCTCGACTGGGTGTGTTGATAGACCAAAGCGGCAGAGCAGTAGTAGTTCAACATAATATTTATTAAACTAAATATATTTGACGAACTACACAAAACAAGAACAGCGTATAACAAAGACTTACACTTCCTCTTCTCAGACTGACAGACAAGGCAATGAACCACACTAAGGTGTGGGACATTACAACTAATATGCCTCTAATTGGGGACCCAACACAAAACTACATAGAACTAGAATACTAGATCTGTCAGGCTCTGACCATGGCTAAATAGAGTAGCAAAAGGCTTCTCTATGGCCAGAGCCTGACAATAGCGTTTGTTCAACGAACCATAGCGGAGTTATTTCCTACAAAAATACTCCATAACTATTGCTCTCTTCTTGTGGTGTCTGAAAACTTTTGGGAAAAAAGATATATGCATTTACAACTGGACATCACTGAATAACACAAGATGTGTAATAATGCATGTCTCATTTGACATGAATTTCACCTGCATCTCAGACCCTTTTCATACTATCGTTCTGACCCAACCTATACTGTGCTGGCTGATATTTTCTTTTCACATTGTCCTTTCCAGCACGGTTCCAGCAACAACAGTGGATGCTTAACCAGGCCAGCACAGTACAGCTCAACTTGGCTCTGTGGTGTTAAAGGTTTTTGGTAGGCTTTCAAATTATTTTTATTGTGGATCTGTCAAGTACTCCCGGGTTGAACACAGGAAAGTAGTTTGATGTCTTCACATCAGTAAAAGTATAGAGAAGTGACTCTGTATCAACATGATAAAAAGACAGAGTGTGTCTGTCACAGTCTAGAAACACTCCCACTCTAGTGATCTCTCCAACAGTTATTAGTGTTTGAGGGTCAGTGTTGACATGGTAACCGTTATCTTTATCATAAGAAAGAATCCTAAATCCATTCTGTGGAGTTAAAGGAACAGTGGATCTTCTCTCAACATTCTCTCTGGCCACACCCACACACCATGACAGTTTTACTGCTGATTGGTCCTTTACCGTCACTTCCCAATAGTGTTGTCCTGAACTGAAACTCTCTTTACAAAATACATGGAGATGTATTCTCATAGAGGGGTTTTCTGTATCTTTTTCATTTACGTAATGAGCCCACGTTCCTAGACTGACTCTAATAGCAGGGTGTGCAGTGTTTCCATCCAGAATGATGTTCTCTGAGGGAACAGGAAACACAAGATTTATTTCATTCACACAATATGTTGAGACGGATTGGTAAGGATTTCAGATAAAGTGGACCTACAGGTAACTGACAAAATAAAGAAAACACTTGAGTAAATGAGGTTTCTGGCGGCTCTGTTATGATGATGGTTTAGGTCCAGTGAACCCCTTAGATGGCCAGGTAAACACCAATAAATACACAGCCATTCTGAGTGATCACCTTCAACCTATGGTGAACCATTTCTATCCTGATGGGAGTGGTCTCTTACAGAATGACAATGTCCCCATGTGGTCACAATGGTTTGATCAGCATTAAAACAAACCAAATGCCATGGCCATCTCAGTCACCAGAGCTCAACTCCAATGAACACCTATGGGTGATTCTGGAGCGGTGCCTGAGGCAGCTTTTCCACCATCATCAACAAAAGAGCTCCAGACATTTGTAGAATCTATGCCAATGCTCATTGAAGCTGTCCTGGCAGTTCGTGGCCCAATGCCCTATTAAGACACTCTGTTGGTTTCCTGTATTTGGGCTGTTACCTGGATACCGTAATAAGGTTTCCTGTCCTACTGGGATTTTGTTTTACCTTCGGAATCTTTCACTTGGTGCCAATCTGCATTAAAAAAAGATAAATGTGAATGTCTTGTATTTAAATTGTTCCAGAAGTTGTATAAATGATAAATGTTTTAATGCACTCCAACATGTCAGAAGACTTTGTTTTATAAACAATACAAACATTGTAAATTGTACAATTTAGAGGGTAATGTATTTTCCCCCTGTATAACTTTACCTTCCAGATGAACTTCTTTTCCAGATGCTCTGTGTTCAGTAGGAGTCTGAACTGTGTTTCCTGCACATAACGGAGCACATTTAGGTCTTTATATTGCAATTCATTATCATACATATTTTATTGATACAAAACTAGGCTATTACATTATCAAAGTTATAATATACTGTATATCATGAGAGAACACTACCTTGAATTAGTTTTTTTGTCTCTGTTGAATGGAAAAGGTGAAAGTTATTGTAAATAGGAACTGGGACAGTCAAATCCTATTGAGATTAAAATTAAAATGGTCATATTTTTTATCCTATTACTTTACCTGCCAGATTCACTTTATTTCCATCTGTCATCTGTTTGGTAGGTGTCTGAACTGTCTTTTCTGGAAAAGGTGAACGTTATTGTAAAAATGTGAATTGTGGAACAGGGAGAGAGTCAACTCCTATAGAGATATGTTCATATTATGCTTGGTGTCAATGGAATGTTTACTCAAATATAAGTCAGTATCATGTATTAGCTGGTACAGTATTAGCATTCATCAACAGTTTCTGCACTGTTGGCACGACACATTTTAGAGGGTAAAGAAAAGTTTTCCCCCTATTACTTAATACCTTCCAGATGTATTTCTATACCAGCTGGTATCTCTTCAGTAGTTGTATCTGTTCTGTGCTTTCTACCCCTAGCAGAGCACATTTAGGTCATTATTATTATGGACAAAATCTTTCATGACACATTTCTCTATTGGGTAATTATTAATGTTATATCTTGCTCTAATAATTCAATCACAAACACTACTATGACTGAATTCCAGATACCTCTTCGTTTCCACAGGATGACTGAGCACAGAGCACAGATGATGACCAGAGACAGAACCATCAGAACCAGAGTCACAATGAAGGCTTCTCTGGAGACTCCTGCACAGAGACTCAACATGGATCACATGCCTCTAGAGCTCTCAAGACATGACATCATCAGAACATCATCACAGTGAAATTAATCTGTAGACACCTCTTCAACATGTTCATCCTCGTCTCTAAAGTAGTGTATGTGGGGGATGGGGAGAGAGGGATCTGATCGTGGGAAGGCTGTTTGTTTAGGAGACTAACTCACCAGGTACAGCTGTATGTGGCAGAATTCTCCCCTCTCTCCTCTCCTCCTCAGACAGAGAGACTGTACAGGAGAGCCAATCAGAGTCTGAGGGATAATACATCAGCCAACTACTGATACTCACCAAGCCCTGTGGATCTGATACATAGAGGGAGAGGGGTGAGGATACACATGTTTATAGACACACAACTCAAACTTATACAGTATACCTGTGTAGTGATTCTAGAAGTAATTACCAGAGGTGTAGAGTACATCTTGTTCATTTCTGATCTCTGTCCCCTCTTTGTTTCTCCAGGTGACTGTAGGTTGTGGTGACCAGCCCTCTGATGAACAGGTAACGTTCACCTGACCTCCTCCTCCTCTTGCTTCAGCTACAGACAGAACTGGTTCACTACCTAGTACTAATGGTCAGATAAAAGGGGAGGGAACTGGTTCACTACCTAGTACTAATGGTCAGATAAAAGGGGAGGGAACTGGTTCACTACCTAGTACTAATGGTCAGATAAAAGGGGAGGGAACTGGTTCACTACCTAGTACTGTTGGTCAGATAAAAGGGGAGGGAACTGGTTCACTACCTAGTACTATTGGTCAGATAAAAGGGGAGGGAACTGGTTCACTACCTAGTACTATTGGTCAGATAAAAGGGGAGGGAACTGGTTCACTACCTAGTACTATTGGTCAGATAAAAGGGGAGGGAACTGGTTCACTACCTAGTACTATTGGTCAGATAAAAGGGGAGGGAACTGGTTCACTACCTAGTACTAATGGTCAGATAAAAGGGGAGGGAACTGGTTCACTACCTAGTTCTAATGGTCAGATAAAAGGGGAGGGAACTGGTTCACTACCTAGTACTATTGGTCAGATAAAAGGGGAGGGAACTGGTTCACTACCTAGTACTATTGGTCAGATAAAAGGGGAGGGAACTGGTTCACTACCTAGTACTATTGGTCAGATAAAAGGGGAGGGAACTGGTTCACTACCTATTACTATTGGTCAGATAAAAGGGGAGGGAACTGGTTCACTACCTAGTACTATTGGTCAGATAAAAGGGGAGGGAACTGGTTCACTACCTAGTACTATTGGTCAGATAAAAGGGGAGGGAACTGGTTCACTACCTAGTACTATTGGTCAGATAAAAGGGGAGGGAACTGGTTCACTACCTAGTACTATTGGTCAGATAAAAGGGGAGGGAACTGGTTCACTACCTAGTACTATTGGTCAGATAAAAGGGGAGGGAACTGGTTCACTACCTAGTACTATTGGTCAGATAAAAGGGGAGGGAACTGGTTCACTACCTAGTACTGTTGGTCAGATAAAAGGGGAGGGAACTGGTTCACTACCTAGTACTATTGGTCAGATAAAAGGGGAGGGAACTGGTTCACTACCTAGTACTATTGGTCAGATAAAAGGGGAGGGAACTGGTTCACTACCTAGTACTATTGGTCAGATAAAAGGGGAGGGAACTGGTTCACTACCTAGTACTATTGGTCAGATAAAAGGGGAGGGAACTGGTTCACTACCTAATATTATTCCATAGGCTATATAAGGCTAAAGTCAGCTGAAGTTTGTAATGGCTGTACCACTAAATAAATTGTAAACTGGGAGGTGGGAAATGTAACTGCCATTCATTTATTTTTACTCTGTGGTACCAAAGACTCCTAGGCCTGTATTCATAAAGTGTCTCAGAGTAGGAGTGCTGATCTAGGATCAGGTGCTTTGGGGGTGACACCACAATACACAGTTTCACCATTAATTTGAGAGATAACCCTTACCATTCACTGTGAGGAAGACACTGGCCTTTTCATACCACTGTTCACCGGTGACTTGGCACACATACTCCCCCCTGTCTTCCAGTTTGACCCTCTCCAGTCTCAGGGACACATTCCCTCTCTCCAGACCCCCAGTTAGAGACACCCTGCCCCTGTACCGGGGGTCCACAGGGGCCTCCTGGATCTTGTGATCTTTGTATAACAAGGCAGGACTGTGGAAGTCACCGGACCGATACCAGCGCACCTCCAATGGCTCCACATTGAAGGGAGGTGAGACTTGACAGAGTAGAGAGACCGAGAAGGCAGACTTGGTCGAGATCGGACCATCAGGGACCGTTAAGGTGAACGTCTCCGGGGCTGGAGAAGGAGAGACAGGGGGGAGAAAGAGGAAGAGAGAAAGAGAGAGTGACTTATTTGTGTTAGAATCCCAGGGCCAGTTTCCTGGACACAGATTAAGCTTAGTCCTGACCTGGATCTCCATTGAAATAACTTTTTAATCCCGGACTAAGATTAATCTGTGTCCAGGAAACCGTTTCCTTTAAGTTAATAATGTAATTTACTGTGTAAACATTCTCACCAGGTTGAGCTGCTGTGATGGGAACTGTGAGAGCAGCCAGTGTCAACACCCGCAGACACAACCCTGCATAGATAAAGAACATCCCAGTGACAGTGTTAGGTAGCCTATGTGAGAGAAAGACATTGTAGGCAGCCATTTTAGAAAAGTACAGGTACAATAGTCTTTTCAACGGAGTAGAATGTAATAATACTAGAGAATACTACTACTACTAATACTACTAATACTAATACTAATACTACGAATAGAGAATACATACCAAATAGTAATAGACATAATACAAAATTACTAGAAATAATACATTGAGAATATATTTAACAAAATGTCGCAGTACTATGTAAGAAAAACAACAAATCAGCTGGTGTGTCCTTGAACAGTGACAGTCTGAAAACAAATCAGCTGGTGTGTCCTTGAACAGTGACAGTCTGAAAACAAATCAGCTGGTGTGTCCTTGAACAGTGACAGTCTGAAAACACATCAGCTGGTGTGTCCTTGAACAGTGACAGTCTGAAAACAAATCAGCTGGTGTGTCCTTGAACAGTGACAGTCTGAAAACAAATCAGCTGGTGTGTCCTTGAACAGTGACAGTCTGAAAACAAATCAGCTGGTGTGGCCTTGAACAGTGACAGTCTGAAAACAAATCAGCTGGTGTGGCCTTGGACAGTGACAGTCTGAAAACAAATCAGCTGGTGTGTCCTTGGACAGTGACAGTCTGAAAACAAATCAGCTGGTGTGTCCTTGGACAGTGACAGTCTGAAAACCCTCTAAATAAATGGAAGGCTCTGATAAATAGACAGTTCTGCTCACCTGCCATAGATTTTTTTCAACCTCATTCAGCCAATGACAACGCTCTACCTTTTGAATATTCAGTTTAATATTTTCATCAACAACCACGGCCCTTTAAACAGTAGCATGGAAGCTGCTTTTTCGACCTGGAAATTTTCCCCTAGAAACGTACTTTTCGAAAGCATTCCCTTGATTTTGGTTTTATATTACATATTGTTAATGGCCACATAGATACTAAAACAACTCAAATTAATTCTGTAACTACTTTCTGCAATCTAACGTTATAGCTAGCTGTGCACCTTGTTGTGCATCTAGCTAGATAACGTTTTTCAAACAGCTAGCTAATGTAGTTAGCTTCCTTGCTAAGTAGCGATTAACTAGCTATGAAATGCGCAGTGATCAACGAATATGTACGCCTGTCAATTATAAAACACAGTAAGTACATAAGTTAGTGAGTAGCTAGGTATGTAAATAAGTAAGTAAACAAGTAAATAAGGAAGTATATTTGTGTTAGCAGTACACTTTAAACTATTTAGCCACAGACAGTACATATACAGAGTCCTGCTGTAAAGTGGAATCATGCCATTTGTCTCCTATGGTCCTATTGGATCAGCCTCCTGTCCATCATGTTTATCCAATCAATATGAAGTTATTGGAGACCAATAAACACAGAGCCCCTGTGAGGCTCAACTTCAGACCTTCAGACATTGGACCAGTTTGATTATGGACAATTCCATGGGGACCTTCAATGCTGCAGACATGTTTTGTTACCCTTCCCCAGATCTGTGCCTCGACATAATCCTGTCTCGGTGCTCTAAAGTCAGTTCCATCTACCTCACGGCTTTGTTTTGCTCTGACATTCACTGTCATCTGTGGGACCTTATATAGACAGGTGTGTGCCTTTCCAAATCGTGTCCAATCAATTGAATTTACCACAGGTGGACTCCAATTGTTGGATTTACCACAGGTGGACTCCAATTGGTTGAATTTACGACAGGTGGACTCCGATTGGTGGACTCTTTAATTATCAACAAATGTAAATACAACACAAGCCCATAACTGGAGCAAATAATGATCCTCCATCTTGGCAAGGAATCAAACTTAAATATGAGATGAACTCCTGGCATCTGTCTCCAACTGGGGAACGAAAACAAAATCAACATAGCTTCTGTACAGTAGTCTAGAAGATTCTAACTCTGTCAGTTCCTAGAGATGCCTATGGGCCTAACCCTGACACCAATAAAGTTGTAGAAACATCTCAAGGATGATCAATGGAAACAGGATGAACCTGAGCACAAGTTCGAGTCTCAAAGCAAAGAGTCTGAATACTTATGTAAATGTAAATGTGATATTTCAATTTTATATTTTTATACATTTGCAAAAATTTCTAAAACTGTTTTTGCTTTTTCATGGTGGGGAATTGTGTGGAGATTGATGAAAAAAATTAATATTTAATCCATTGTAGTATAAGGCTGTAACATAAAATCTGTAAACAGTCAAGGGGTCTGAATGCTTTCCTAATGCATTGTATATGGACCTGTGACATTCACTTTGAAATGAACTGTGTTCACAGCATGAGCTGTCGTGAGTAGATGTGCTGGTTTTGAGATCAAAGCAAAAGCTGCATGTCCTGTCGCCACCTGTTCAATGTGTTCATATTATTTGCTAGTTAGTGAGTTATTAGCCCAGTTATAGATCATTTCTAGTCAACAATGGGGGATTGGTTACGTCCTACATGAATCACTCAAAATGTTCTCCATAGTTTTTGATGGTAGGTCACTCTTGTAGGCCTACAGTACATTATGATAAAATAGCCACGGTAGTGTACTTGGCCACTGTTAAACTGTAATTTAAAGCGGGTACAGTATCAGTGTTCACAGTAAACACACAGAAGTTGCAGAGAATTTTCACAATGTTCAAACTTGGCTCAGCAGACCTTAAAGTTGCTCAGTGGCAAATTCTTTTGAGGGAACACTGGTTATGAATTATGACTATAGATTCTTTGTAAATAACAGTAACGAAATTATCTCTTTGATCTAAGTTATTGGTCGAAACAGAGACTACCCAGAAGAAAACAAATCACTGTTTAAAGATCAAAGTAAGGGGAAGAGTGGAGAGAAAGATGGTACTTGTAATGGAGAAGTGTTAATCATACATCAGAATGCATTTATACCTGAGCGCGTTGTCCATCTCCTTCGATTTATTTCCATTGCACGATTAAAATGACCTCTGGAATTTTCTGATCACCCGATGACCGACTGACAGACCACAGTGTTTGTGTACTGAATGTAAAATATTACATTTGTATTCTAACAATCGTAACAGAAGATTGAGAAGAATAACTTAATTCTCCCTCTCCCGTAAACTTCTGACTGTCATGTACTTTCACTTTCTCCTCTCCTTCAAACAACATCCAAGGCTTACTCATTTACTAACTGTTGAGAAACAAACAGGGGCTGTATTTCAAACACGTAAAATACACACCCTCCTCCACTTAACCCTCTTCTTACACCCTTAGGGGAATCACCGCGACCATCTTTGCCATCGGTCCAAAGAATTAGCTAAGCAAGGGAAGTTAGCAACGTAAGCCCCTCAGCCCTCGTTTGTGATCGAGTGTGCGAGTACAAGGGGCGGTCCATTTAAAATGAATTCATTCTTCCTTCATCCCTTGCCCTGCAAGTGTACACTTGTCAGACGTCATGATACATTATCAGAAGTGTCCACTTCATTTGAGGGCTGAGGGGATGTTGCGTTTTGCATGTGGCTGGAGACACTTTTCTTAAAAGTCCAATATTTTGACAACTTGACTGCTGACATGCAAAACATTTTGGGACTGTATCAACAATGGACTAGTGAAAAAATTACCAAAATATAGTTTTTCAGTGAAATGACCCTTTAACGTCCAACGCAGAAGTCCTGTCACAGGCTCTCTCATTTCCCCTGAAACCCAGTTGTTGGCAACTCTGCAAAGGCTAATGGCCCTTCTATCCATCTCCCATCTCCACCTTCCCACTGTACTGACTAAAGTCATGAAAAACATGTAAAAATACATACAGAGTCATAGCTGTAGAGTTGGTCCACAGAGAAGATGAAACATGACATAATACAGAACATTAAGAGAGGAGCTCAAGGTCAGAACTACAGAATTTATACAATGTTGAGATGTAGAGTTTCCTCCTTAATATGTAAAGATTTTTCAGCACCTAGTTGGAAACGTGCAATACAAATCCAGTTTGTTATTAGTATTCATATTATTATTACTAGTAGTAGTAGTTTAATATAAGTCATGTAATCTAGGTCTATACAATAGTTATGTTAAACATAAACATGAATTTAAATCAAATTAAAGATTAAAGCACATTTAGAAAAAACTAACTTAGGTAAATATATTGCAAACCAAACTGTTAGAAATTAAGCATGATTGTCAGTGTTATGTATTATTAAATGGTCATGAATAATAGTTTTTTTCTGTCTCTGTTGGATGGAAACTATTTAATTTAGTGTAAAAAGGTGTATAAATTGAGTAACGCAAAGTAATATTCTAATGCCCGTTTTACACAACACAACTTTCAAAATCGTAACATCGCTGAGCCTCTCACATTAAACTACCATGTTTCCTGTAGTCTGTTGTCTTGCCAATGTAGTGCTGCGTGAACAACATTAGTGAGCAACAAAAGTCCCCCATTGAAACATGCAGAAATGGTGATCTCATAACGCAATTGGACTAGTAATGCTAAACACAGTTGGAATGTTGTTTTTTAAATTCAACAAAAGGCTGTACATTGCAACATGGATGTCAATATGCACAATAGGCTGGCTAGTGTGGCGATTTCCCACAGTTAAAGTGATATAATGCTACAATGCTAATATTTGTGTAAACTCTTACAATCAATTTGAATGTCAATTCGCACAATAGGCTGACTGGAGAGGTGATTTAAAAACCTTGTTTACTATTATCTAGTCCAAATATGTAATGATTTCCCTATTTGTATCTGTTTACATTACTTTCAATTTGGGACGTTTATTTTGAAGGGGAACCGCCGATTCCACTATTCTTGCTCAGTCTAATGTTATGGTCTGAGAATTCTCTATACCACTGTCTCGCGATCATCACATTATTGTTTTCGTGAGACAGCATGGCATCTAGATTGATTTGATCAGAATGTTAATTTAGACGGAACGACCTGTGGATTCAGAAACATTTTGCCGTTTAAGATGAGGGCCTTATTTATATTACAGCATGTTGGATGGCTGTCATTCATATTCCATTCATCAAGTTCAACGTAACATCGATATGTTTAGGCTCCTACATGATACTCACATTTTCCCTCTACCCATCATGAGGTTGCTACATCCAATGAATGAAAGTTTACAACATAGATGCACACAGGTCGATATAAACATTTGAGGTGATAGACAGTGACCCACGGACAGACAGTGACCCGTTCAATATTGCCTTGCACAGTCTTGCCTGCATCTAGCTGATGTAGGATGTAAAATGACTCATCTAGCGGAAAGGTGAGACTCTGGCGAACACGTACGTCGGTTGTTTTGCTCTAGACTCGTCTGAAGGTTCCCCGTTACCAGTTGAAAAAATGTATGGAAGTATAGTATATATGGAGACTACTGGCAAAAATAATGGGGTTAAATACATGTAAATAAATAAAATATATATATATATAGGACAGACACTTTTTCCACATTTTGTTATGTTACAGCCTTATTCTAAAATGTATTAAATCGTTTTCATCCATCTAAACACAATGCCTCCATAATGACAAAGTAAAAACAGATTTTTTTAAATGTTTGCTATTTTATAAAAATAAATAAAACTGATATCACATTTACATAATATTCAGACCCTTTACTCAGTACTTTGTTGAAGCACCTTCAGCAGCGATTACAGTCTTGAGTCTTCTTGTGTATGATGCTACAAGCTTGGCACACCTGTATTTGGGGAGTTTCACCCATTCTTCTCTGCAGATCCTCTCAAGCTCTGTCAGGTTGGATGGGGAGCGTTGCTGCACAGCAATGAGCTCTCTGTAGCAGGTTTTCATCAAGGATCTCTCTGTACTTTGCTCCATTCATCTTTCCCTTGATCCTGACTAGTCTCCCAGTCCCTGCCGCTGAAAAACATCCCTACAGCATGATGCTGACACCACCATGCTTCGCCTGGTTTCCTCCAGGCCAAAGAGTTCAATCTTGGTTTCGTCAGACCAGAGAATGTTGTTTCTCATGGTCTGAGACTCCAAGTGGGCTGTCATGTGCCTTTTACTGAATAAGGCTGTAACGTAACAAAATATGGAAAAAGTCAATGTGTCTGAATACTTTCCGAATGCATGCACTGTAGAGGCGGTCAACCGGGTCGAGATGGGACCATTAGGGAAATAAATAAGAACATATGATTCCAAGTGTCTGTCCTTAAATCTAGGACATATATTTTGTTTTGCTTTTATACATATTTAAGCCCTTTTTTGGTTAGGCACAAAACTACCTTCATACTTCAATTACTTATTTAAAACCGGTACCGGTTACCTTCAGACGAGTCCTGGGTCGTTGAGCAAAACACCATCGTGTTGGGAGAATTCCCCCTTTCCACAATGGGGTCCCATTACTTTGTAGGCCAAACCGTTCTGTCGCTACAGACGTTAACGTGAGGAGACCGATTTTCAGGAAGCGCGACACTGGCGGATGTGTGGATTGAGATTTCTCTAATTTAAATTGACAGATTTTTATGGGGATTTTTTTATTTTGTCATTTAGACTCTAGGGGGTTTTACTAACCAAGAGACTGTTTTATTGGGTGAATGGAAAGGAATGAGCTGTGATTATAACGGTGAAAGCAGCCAGTATCAGCACTCTGAGGCTGATGGAGGCCCCTGTGTTAAAGAAAGAGGACAACAGTGTTACATTACCCAGCTAAATGGATGAATCATTAATTCAAACAGTCCTATGAAGTACACATCCCTAACCTAGCTAATGATTAGCTACAGAGACTAATGAATAATGGTTGAGGAGCTGAATGTTTTACTTTAAGTCATTTTTATTAACGTTATCATGCCAAGTCATAAAATACCGTTGGCCAATGTAGCAATGAACATTGGACTTTCACTGATCCTACATACAACATACAGAAAACCATAGTAATAGAATCTGACTGAACCTCTTTAAAATTATAATACTCAACACACAGTACAAAGTTAATTATACAGCGCCTTCGTAAGTATTCAGACCCCTTGACATTTTACACATTTTGTTACGTTACAGCCTTATTCTAAAATGGATTAAATTGTTTGTTTTTTTCTCATCAATCTACACACAACACCTCATAATTACAAAACAAAAAACGATTTTTAGAAATGTTTGCTAATTTATATTTAAAAAAAATAATAATAACATTTAGTCAGCGATTACAGCCTCAAGTCGTCTTGGGTATGACGCTACAAGCTTGGCACACCTGTAATTTGGGAGTTTCTCCCATTCTTCTCTGCAGAGCCTCTCAAGCTCTGTCAGACTGAGGTCCTGAGCGCTCTATAGCAGGTTTTCATTGAGGATCTCTCTGTTCTTTGCTCCGTTCATCTTTCCCTTGATCCTGACTAGTCTCCCAGTCCCTGTCACTGAAAAACATCCCCACAGCATGCTGCCACCACCATGCTTCACCGAAGGGATGGTGCCAGGTTTCCTCCAGATGTGATGCTTGGCATTCACGCCAAAGAGTTCAATCTTGGTTTCATCATAACAGATAATGTTGTTTCTCATGGTCTGAGAGTCCTTTAGATTACTTTTGGCAAACTCCAATCGGGCTGTCATGTGCCTTTTACTGAGGAGTGGCTTCCATCTAGCCACTCTACCATAAATGCCTGATTGGTGGAGTGCTGAAGGTTCTCGCATCTCCACAGAGGAACTCTGGAGCTGTCAGAGTGACCATCGGGTTCTTGGTCACCTCCCTGACCAAGGCCCTTCTCCTCTGACTGCTCAGTTTGGCCAGGTGGCCAGCTCTAGGAAGAGTCTTGGTGGTTTCAAACTTCTTCCATTTAAGAATGAGAGAGGGCCCTGTGTTCTTGGGGACCTTCAATGCTCAGATCTGTGCCTCGACAAAATCTTGTCTCTGAGCTCTATGGACATTTCCTTCAACCTCATGGCTTGGTTTTTGCTCTGACATGCACTGTCAACTGTGGGACCTTATATAGACAGGTGTGTGCCTTTCCAAATCATGTCCAATCAATTGAAATTACCACACGTAGACTCCAATCAAGTTGTAGTAACATCTCAAGGATGATCAATTGAAACAGGATGCACCTGAGCTCAATTTAGAGTCTGAAAGGGTCTGAATACTTAAAGTACGAAAATAAGGTGTTCTATTAAAAAAATGGAATAAATTTGCAAACATTTCTAAAATCCTGTTTTCGCTTACATTATGGGGTATTGTGTGTAGATGGATGAGGATTAAAAAAAAATCAATTTTAGAAGATGGCTGTAACGTAACGAAATATGGAAGTAGACAAGGGGTCTGAATATTTTCTGAAGGCCATCGTCCAATAAGAACAAAGAAGAAAAATAAGAACCCTACTATTCAACAATAACAGGAAGGGTTGTAATCATGCAGTATTATGAAATGCTCTTGTACCTGATTGCATGGTAATGAATGTAATGTAAATGTTGAGTGGCTTATCTGCAGGTAGATTGTATGTTTAAATATTCAATACAATTTTTTTTTTAAATATAATTTGTTATGATATCGCTGATATGGCACTGTTTTGTCTTCCATTAATACAATGACACTCAATACAGGATATCCTCACACTGACTCAGATTGCCATAATAGACTATAGTGTACCTCCTTAAGGTTTAATGATCTCTAACATTTCAATTTTGTATTTTAATTTTATTGTTAGGGAATAAAAGTAATGCAAGTCAGGGCTAATCACGGCAAATAATGTGTTTAAATGACTTCCTGTTATTGGAACTGTAGCGATGGGTCTTTGACTTCCAATCAACATCATAAAAGGACAGGGCAGTTGAACTGTTGGAGAGCATAATCATTTTTTTTTATCAATTAGACATACACTTCATATACATTGAACCATTACTTTATTCAAGAGCACAACATTGACATTTTATCAACAGATTACAGTAGTTAAATAATTGGGATAACATTTTAACAGATTCAAGAATACAAAGGGTGGTAGGTTAAGAGTGTTAGGCCAGTAACCAACATGTCACTGGCTCGAATCCCAGAGCCAACTAGTTGAAAAATCTGTTGATGTGCCCTTGAGCAAGGCACTTAAACCTAATTGCTTCTGTAAGTCGCTCTGGATAAGATCATCTGCTGAATTACTAAAATATAATTTAAATGATTTACAGTAAATATTCATAATCTAGCTATAGGTAGAAAAAAGTAAACGATTGATGGTCTATTTCTTGTGGTGTCTGAACTTTTGGGGGAAAACACTCTACATGTATGTGGACACCTGCTTGTTGAACATTTCATTCCAAAATCTTGGGCATTAATATAGTGTTGGTCCCCCCTTTGCTGCTATAACAGCCTCCACTCCTCTGAGAAGGCTTTCCACTAGATGTTGGAATATTGCTGTGGGGACTTGCTTCCATTCAGCCACAAGAGCATTAGTGAGGTCGGGCTCTGATGTTGGGTGATTAGGCCTGGCTCGCAGTCTGAGTTCTAATTCATCCCAAAGGTGTTCAACGTGGTTGAGGTCAGGGCTCTGTGCAGGCCAGTCAAGTTCTTCCACACCGATCTCGACAAACTATTTCTGTATGAACCTCGCTTTGTGCACGGGGGCATTGTCATGCTGAAACAGGAAAGGGCCTTCCCCAAACTGTTGCTACAAAGTTGGAAGCACAGAATCGTCTAGAATGTCATTGTATGCTGTAGCGTTTAGATTTTCCTTCACTGTAACTAAGGGGCCCGAACCATGAAAAACAGCCCCAGACCATTATTCCTCCTCCACCAAACTTTATAGTTGGCACCATGCATTGGGGTAGGTAGCGTTCTCCTGGCATCCGCCAAACCCAGATTTGTCCGTCGGACTGCCAGATCGCAGCTGAGCCATTGTTGCTCCTAGATGTTTCCACTTCACAATAACAGCACTTACAGTTGACCGGGGCAGCTCTAGCAGGGCAGACATTTGAAAAAGGTGGCATCCTACGGCGGTGCCGTATTGAAAGTCATTGAGCTCTTCAGTATGAGCCATTCTACTGTAAATATTTGTCTCTGGAGATTACATGGTGGTGTGCTCGATTGTATACACCTGTCAGCAATGGGTGTGGCTGAATCCTCTAATTTGAAGGGGTGTCCACATACTTTTGGCCATGTAGTTAATCTACACATATATAACTGGGCATCACTGAATAACACGTGTCAATTGTTTTTTAGTTATGTTTTCAGGGTGTTAGACGTAACTCTGGTGTATTGTTGGACACACATAATGCATGTCTCATTTGACACGATTTCCACAACCTATATTGTGCTGTCTCTGATATTTCCTTTTCACATTGTCCTTTCCAGCACGGTTCCAGCAACTACAGTGGATGCTTAACTAGGCCAGCGCAGTACAGCTTGGCTGGGTTTGGCTCAGTAGTGTGAAAAGGATTTTGGTATGCTTTCAAATGATTCTTATTGTGTATTTGTCAAGTTGTCCAGGGCTGAACACTGGAAGAAAGTTGTTTGATGCTACCACATCAGTAAAAGTGTAGAGATGTGACTCTGCATCAACATTATAAAAAGACAGAGTGTGTCTGTCACAGTCTAGAAACACTCCCACAATAGAGAGTGCTTCTTTCACCGTTACTGGTGTTTGAGGGTTAGTATTGACATTGAAACCTTTATCTTTTTCATAAGAGAGAATCCAGTAGCTTTTATCTGTAGCTAAAGGGACAATTTGCTTTTTCTCTGCAAAGTCTCTGACCACACCCACATACCAGGACAGTTTTTCTGATGTTTTGTCCTTTACCTTGACTTCCCAGTACTGTTGTCCTGAGCTGAAACTCTCTTTACCCAATAATTGAGGATGCTTTTGCTGTTTATGTGTGTCATTCTCTTTGACGTACTGAGCCCTCTTTCCATTTACAGTCACTCTAATAGCAGGGTGAGCAGTCTTTTCATCCATAATGATGTTCACTGAGGAAAGAGAATATGATGTGTTCCATAGACACAATTATAAGAGGGATTCGTTTTTAAATAATATACGGTATACAATAAACAACATCATTTAATAAACAAATACATTTTCTTGGACTATAGTGTTTTCTTACCTTTGAATCCTTTCATCTGGTGCCAATCTACATTTAAATATATAAAGTAAATTGTAAGTGACTTTGTATTTCTATTGTTTTAAACATTACAAATGTATAGCTTATGAATGGTTTCATGCACTCTGAAATGTCAGGAAACGTATTTTGTTATGAACAATGCAAACACTGTAAATTATACAATTTAGAGGGTAATGTATTTTTTCCCTATATAACTTTACCTTCCAGATTAACTTCTTTACCAGATGCTCTGTGTTCAGTAGGAGTCTGAACTGTGTTTCCTGCACAACGGAACACATTTAGGTCATTAAATGGCAATTCATGATCATACACATTTTATTGATACAAAACACTATTAGTTATAAGACGATATGATCAAAGTTATATTATATCATAGACAGTATATCATGAGTGAACATTACCTTCAATTAGGGGTTTTGTCTCTGTTGAATGGAAAAGGTGAAAGTTATTTAAACTGTTGAACATGGACAGTCAAATCCTATTGAGATACAGTATGTGCGTTTCATGCTTTCTGTCAATTGAAGGTTTCCTCAAAAACGAGTTAGTCACAGTTGACTGTTTGTTAGCATTTCATCCAGAAGAATGTTATAAGAATGAAACAATTACCTGCCGGCCTCTGTCCTAGCTCAGTTTGATCTGAAATATAGATAAAATCAATCATTTTTTACGCTATGTCAGAAGTCGTATCTCACTCTGAGTTTATTTATCACACAGATCAGATTAAATACACTACCTGTATGGTTTCTGCACTTGGACCCTAAAAGATCAAATATAATGTTTAAATATTTTGACACGTTTCTGTATTGGGTTGTTTTTACTGTCATATATTGCTGCTATGAGTGATAAACACTAACATTACTGAGTTCTATACCTCTTTGATTGTACAGGATGAAGACCACAGCACAGAGAAGGAGGAGAGACAGGACCAGAGTCCCAACGAAGGCTTCTTTCCAGGCTTCTGCACACAGATACTCAAGATTACTGTCTCTAAAGCTCATAAAAGAGACGACTGCAACATCAAATATCACAGTGAAATTAATTTGCCAACAAAAAATCTCACACTCACCACCAGGTACAGCTGTAGTAGGAGCTATGTATATATGTGGCAGAATTCTCCCCTCTCTCCTCTCCTCAGACAGAGAGACTGTACAGGAGAGCCAATCAGAGTCTGAGGGAGAATACATCAGCCAACCACTGACACTCACCAAGCCCTGAGGATCTGAGACAGAGAGAGAGTGGTGTAGAAAAACACAGACAACCACTCATATAGGGAGAGATGCACACCTGCATTTGATACATAAAAAAACAATAACAAACACGGCCATAGACGGCCTTCTTCAGTAATGGTGCTCTAGTTACCATTGGTGTAGAGTACATCTTGTTCATTTCTGATCTTTGTCCCCTCTTTGTTTCTCCAGGTGACTGTAGGTTGTGGTGACCAGCCCTCTGATGAACAGGTGACGTTCACCTGACCTCCTCCTCCTCTTGCTTCAGTTACAGACAGAACTGGTTCACTACCCATCACTAACGGACAGATAAGGCAAAACAAGCCACACGCATTAGGTCACAGATTGAATTAGTTCACCAGAAAATAGATAACATGAGTAAAATATAAAAGGGGAAAGAATGTTGTGCTTCATTTTAAGTAAAGGCCTGTTTTCAGCGATTACCCCCTACAGTCCACACAGAGGAGGCTGGTGGGAGGAGCTGTAGGACGATGGGCTCATTATAATGGCTGGAATGGAATCAATGGAACTGTATCAAATATATGGAAACCACATGCTTGACTCCATTCCATGAGTTCCATTCCATTAGTTCCATTCCAGCTATTACAATGAGCCTGTCCTCCTACAGCTCCTCCCACCAGCCTCCTCTGCTCCACAGTCTCTTTTTATGCCCCTAACATTTGTGTTTCTAAACTGAGGGTTATTTTTATTCCCCCACAGGCCAAAGACTTTGGTTTTGGAGGTGATGAATGCCACACAATTACACCAGTATGGTGTAGGCCGTCATTGTAAATAAGAATTGGTTCTTAACTGACTTGCCTAGTTAAATAAAGGTTAAATAAATAAAATACAATTAAATTTAAATAAAGTATGGGAGTCATAGCCACTTACCATTTACTGTGAGGAAGACACTGGCCTTTTCATACCACTTTTCACTGGTAACTTGGCACACATACTCCCCCCTGTCTTCCAGAGTGACCCTCTCCAGTGTCAGGGACACGTTCCCTCCTTCCAGCCCTCCAGTTAGAGACACCCTGCCCCTGTACCGGGGGTCCATAAGGTCCTCCTGGATCCTGTGATCTTTGTACAACAAGGCAGGAGTGTGAAAGTCATCGGACCGATACCAGCGCACCTCCAATGGCTCCGCATTGAAGAGAGGTGAGACTTGACAGAGTAGCGAGACTGAGGAGCCAGACAGGGTCGAGATCGGACCATCAGGGACAGTTAAGGTGAACGTCTCCAGGGCTGGAGAAGGAGAGACAGGGGGGAGAAAGAGGGAGAGAAAAAGAGAGGGTGACTTATTTATGCTAGACTCCCAGGGCCAGTTTCCTGGATACAGATTAAGCATAGTCCTGATTTGGACTAAGAAGCATGCTTAATGGAGGATCTCCATTGAAATACATTTTTAGTCCCGGACTAAGCTTAATCTGTGTCCAGGAAACCGTTTCCTTTAAGTTAATAATGTAATTTACTGTGTAAACATTCTCACCAGGTTGAGCTGCTGTGATGGGAACTGTGAGAGCAGCCAGTGTCAACACCCTCAGACACAACCCTGCATAGATAAAGAACATCCCAATGACATTAGCATAATTTAGGTGTTAGGTAGCCTATGTGTGAGAGAGAGAGAGCTAGATACAGTATCAAACTATGAAAATATTTTACCAATGACAAATGACAAATGCTCATGATTATGAATGAGGGTAGTGCATGATTCTTTTTTTTGTTATAGCTATCATCAACTGCAGTCATTATCAAAAGACTTAGACTTACAACCCCTTTTGCCCTCAGAATAGCCTAAATGAATTGGGGCATGGGCTCTACAAGGTGTCAAAAGCGTTCCACAGGGATGCTGGCCCATGTTGACTCCAATGCTTCCCACAGTTGTGTCAAGTTGGCTGGATGTCCTTTGGGTGGTGGACCATTCTTGATACACACAGGAAACTGTTGAGCGTGAAAAACCCAGCAGCGTTGCAGTTCTTGACACACTCAAACCGGTACGGCACCTGCTACCATACCCATTCAAATATCCCGCCTTTTGTCTCATAAGTGTAACTATTGGGTTAATTGCAGCCAGATGATGATGAATGAACAGATGGAGCCTGTGAGGCTGAACTGCACATTGAACCTTCAGCCATTGGTTTTATATTTTTACTACTTCTACAGTATATTGATTAACTAGCCACACTAGCACTGGCTGCAATTAAAAAAAAAAAAAGTACACGTACAGTAGTCATTTCAATGGAGTAGAATGTAAGAATAGAGAATACTACTAATACTAATACTACTAATACTACTAATACTAATACTAATACTACTAATACTACTAATAGAGAATACATGCCTAATGGCAGGGTTGGGGAGTAACGGATTACATGTATGGGATTACAAAAACCAGTAACTGTAATCCATTACGTTACCAGTAAAAATGTTGTGATCAGATTACAGATACTTTTGAAAAAGTTGATGATTACTTCGAGGATTACTATCAAATTCAGAAAGGATGTTTGCGAGAAAAAAAAATCTTTGACACTTTTCTGTTTTGTCAATGACATTCAAATCAGCGTTGAAAAAAGGCGCAATATTAAATGTGTTCTACCTGAGCGAGTCTGACCACAAGTCAGAGACCACTATGATGACACACCAAATGATGACCACCAATCAGAGACCACTATGACGACACACCAAATGATGACCACCAATCAGAGACCACTATGACGACACACCAAATGTGTTTGATGGATCGCGTGAAAAGAGCAAGAATAGGCTTTTGTAGGCTACAGTCCAAGATATGTCTTCCAATGGTGCTACTGCTGTCGGCATTCAAAGATTATTCAATTTGAATAAACGCTAGGAGGTAAGAATCCAGCAGTAGTGTAGTCTACGGCGATACGGATATCACTTATTATTGATATCTACATAGCGCATTGATGTGAATCACACTGCTGCTCTCTCATTTAGCTATTTGCGCCTCACGGATTGTGGTTGTTGTGGATGGCTGTTCACAAATCTAAATGTGTATTTGAACCCAATAATGGTTGAATTCAAAAGTTTAAACTGCATATCAGTCATTGTTTTTGAAACCAGTGGACAGCCAGTGAAAAATGCTCTCTTGCAACAACAGCTGCATAAATGAAAGTGGGGCTTTTATTGCTCAATCTAATTCATGCTGATATAAAAAAAAAAAAAAAAAAACTAATCCATAGGTCTAATGGACAAACGCGCAAACCTGCACACTTTTGATAGACTTTGATTTATCCTGCAATAGATGTCGTTCAATTGATAACATACATTTTTGTCTTCTTCTAATCTTAACGGGAAAGTAATCTGAATGTAATCAGATTACATTAATGAGTTTGGGTAATCCAAATGCTACGTTACTGATTACAATTGTGTAAATGTAACGGATTACATTTAGAAAGTAACGTACTCACCCTGCCTAATAGTAATAGGCATAATACAAAATACATTGAGAATAAAGAAGAAGAAGAAGATTAAGAGGTAACTGATAACCTTTCATTTAAAATGTAACTAATATTTTACTGGAGAAGTAATAGGAAATGTATTCGTACCTGAGTGCATGGTGCCACTCGTTAAGAGTTCAAACGGTTCGTAATCATCAAATGTATCCTCACTTTAGGGATCCTCCAATGATCCTATAGGTTCATGACCCTCTAACATACATCACGTACATTGTAATTCTACCATGAGGTGAGAATGCAAATAGAATAGTTAGTAAGCGCGAAAGTATTTTTTCTTGGACACTCACTCCCGATATGTTTCGTTGCGCTTTCACTTCTCTTGCAGCGCATACATATGCATGCATGGGTTACTGGTTGACAAAAGGTAACGTTCCAGGTCGACACTGCGCCCCTCAGAAGATTGCTATGTCATATTGATGTGACTCCGGAGATTTTAAACACATCTCCAGTCGTTGTGAGATCTGATAATGTGTGCAGCGTGACGGTGAAAAACTTGTTCTACTAAACTGACAGACCTCGTATCACTCTAACGCACGAACACACACGCCTTTACATGTAGTTAGATTACATTTATTTGGCAAACATGGGGAAGAAGGACCTTGATGTGGCATAATAGCCCCCCAAAATATATGTATTGTGTCGTTGATGTTTCGGTTCAGTCAGTAGATGATCTACATGTTGACATGATGATCGACATGTCCACACATCATGGAACCACAGGGGAAATAAATCAATGGGGTGTGGTGTGCCCGTCAAATAATCCATATAACTGATTTTTTCTTTACACTCAAAGCCTGAATACCAAAGAGATTATGACAAAATACACACCAGTACAGAACCCTCTAATTAAATAGAAGGCTCTGATAAATAGACAGTTCCGCTCACCTGCCATAGATTTGTTTTCAGCCAATGACAACGCGCTACCTTATGAATATTCAGTTTAATATTTGCATCAACAACCACGCCCCTTTCAACAGGAGCAAGGAAGCTGCTCTTTCGACCTGGAAATCTTCCCCTAGAAAGGTACTTTTCGAAGGCATTCCCTTGATTTTGGTTTTATATTTCACATTTTTAATGGCCACTTAGATACTAAAACATATTGAACGCAAATTCATTCTGTAACAACTTGCTGCAATCCAACGTTATAGCTAGATATGCACCATGTTGTGCATCTCGCTAGATAACGTTAGCTAGCTTGTTTCAAACAGCTAACTGATGTATTTAGCTAGTTAGCTTCCTTGCTAACTGGCGATTAACTAGCTATGAAATGCGCAGTGATCAACGAAGTTATTGCAATTGCACGTTAGGTCACTCGCTAACCAGCGTTGTTTCCATTCATTTGACTTTGTCTGAAGCAAGATGTCATCTCGTCGACCTTTGGTCCTGTAACTAGTTAGCGAGCTAACGTTAGCTTAGCTACCTAGACAACTAGCTAACGTTAGTTAGTACAGTAATTTAGAGATTACGACCAGATGAGGTACTGATTTATGGTGTAAAGCTGCCCGCTAAGCTGATGTAATTAGAGAAAACGGGCAGTGTTGTGGTAAATGTTAGAAACCAACTGGGGTTGTTGGCTTACTGGTTATGTAGGTCACCTAAGGTCTGGGTCATTAAGTCAGATATGTTTGCAGACAGTGGTCCACTGACAACGTCATGACAGCCCGGTCCACATTCGATCATTGTCATGCCAAACCCACTTGGCCATACAGAACATTCAACAAGACTTGCATAGCACACAGTCTATATTCTGGACCAGGCTAGACTGACTGTGTAGTTGATGAATGTCATACATGATGAACATAAGACCATGCCTTTCTCTTCCTAGCTCTCAGGGGCCCAGCCCACCGGTAAAGCTGTATAAGCACAGGGTCGACGGGGCGGACGGAAGCGGCGCGTCGTCGTACGGGGAGGTCCGCAGTGACATCACGATGAGCTACAAACCCATTGCCCCTGCCCCATCCGGCTCCAACCACACCCCGCCAGGTTTCTGCCAAACGCCAATCAGTTGTATCCACTATTCTTGTTATCAATGTTGCACCTATAGAAACGTAATTTCTATGTATGCACCCTCTTACACTATCTTAACCCATCTTACTGGACTCTCTATCCTACCACTGTGCAGTGGATTCCATTCAATAGATAAGACTAGCGGTCATATCCCTGGGACCTGCCCAGAGACTAGCCCAGAGAACACACAACACGTCACTGGCCAACCTGAGTGTCATATACTACCAACCATAATGTGACAATCCCTCTCACTTGAGAATGAATGCGCCACTGATGCTACGCAGCCTTTATGCCCCTGCCTCCCATTTTAATGACGTTAACTAGCCACAGGTGACGTTAACTAGCCACAGGTGACGTTAACTAGCCACAGGTGACGTTAACTAGCCACAGGTGACGTTAACTAGCCACAGGTGACGTTAACTAGCCACAGGTGACGTTAACTAGCCACAGGTGACGTTAACTAGCCACAGGTGACGTTAACTAGCCACAGGTGACGTTAACTAGCCACAGGTGACGTTAACTAGCCACAGGGCGCTTCAGTGCGTCTGAATTCTCTCTTTCCTCTGCCTAGGCTCCAGTGTGCCCTCCCCCTCACTCCCGTCCTCCAACTTCAGACCGGCGTTCAGTGATTTCGGCCCGCCGTCGATGGGCTTCGTTCAGGTAGGACTGAACAATAAAATGCCTGACCCTCATCTCCAACTGCTTTAACTAATGCCTATGATACTGTACTTTAGAAAGTCATGTTAAATATGTTATTCTGGGTATTATATCAATATGGTCCAGGATTCACTAACAACACAAACAAAGCAGATGGTCATTACTGGTCAATTTAATTAAAATAGATTTGTTGGCCAGTATGTTTATTTGCATAACTGTCAAGTCGTCATGGCAATTATCCCCCTGTATCTCTACTCCTTACGATAAACTGTAAACTATTATTACCCTCATTTATATCATACGCACGTTTAGCTATTCAAGTATCTTTCTCTGTCATCGACCTCTATAGTTAACCATGCAATTGTTTATTTTTTATTTATATCAACTTGCATTAATTGTATAATTGTTTTCACCTAACACTCTGTAATGTATAGTGTACATATTCAGCCATCCACTCATACTATGCAAAGCTTTATGGCTTTTTGCACTCCAGACTTCTTGTATTTTTATACTTTTTTCATACTGCTGCACTATGTACTCATGTATCGTGTATCTGTCTTTTGTGTATTTCTTTCTGGCATTTTGCACCTGCACTGTGTTTTTCAATAAAGCTTGTCTGTCTGTCTCTTGCGCAGGATCAATAAGAAGCTGTAGTTGCTTTTTCTCTTTTCATATATATATATATATATATATATATATATATATATAACCTTTGTCTCTCACACAGCCAGTGAAAGTGTCTCAGGGCTCAACCTACAGCGAGCTGCTGTCAGTCATCGAGGAGATGAGTCGCGAGATCCGCCCCACCTATGCCGGGAGCAAGAGCGCCATGGAGAGGCTAAAGAGAGGTACTGCAGCCTGAGCGGCTAAATAGCCACACAAAACTTGGAGCAAAGGTTGTGGTTGTATTGACATAGGGTGTTTATCAGTACTCCATAGCGCTTACCTGCCTCTTACCTAACCACGGTGCACATACCCACCCAGCAAGCAGACAGTAAGCACATTTAATAGTATATGCGTAAACACAGCAATTAGAAATTAACATAAGGCAGTGGGTGAAAGCAAAGGTCAACAATGCATTGCAGCATCGGAGCAACAGCAGCAAACATAAATCTTAGAAATAAGCCAAACAGTGTGTTTTCAAGGCTTTCTGCATTCATTAAAACCGTCAAACGAGCTCAGTCATCCAGTCAGTCAATCATCAAAGTTTAAATTCACCATGTTCAATTAGCAAAATTGCCCAAATGCAGGACAAATAAAAAATAATGAATGAACCTGTACTTTGATGAAAGGTAGTCCTAGTTCTTCAGTATGTATTGTATATATTGTTTTAATTTGACCTTTATTTAACTAGGCAAATCAGTTAGGAACAAATTCTTATTTACAATGACGGCCTACACCAGCCCTATGGGACTCCCAATCATGGCCGGTTGTGATACAGCCTGGAGATGGTCGCTTGTGATACACTATGTGGGATGGTCAGTCCAGAAATCCCTTTTTCCAAGGCTAGTAATCCCAAGGAAAATGTTTCTCTTATGAATAATTAAATACTTTTAATTGAACCAAACAAACACTTCACCCATGTTTCTCACACCACGGTAATTTTACTCTTAACTCAAATGGTTACCCAGAATCCTTCGAACGTCCCTACCCTAAACCCTAACCTTAACACATTTCAGAGTTCGAGTCCCAAGGATCCCATTTTAGACTTTTCCCTACTCACATGGCACTAATACTTAGTGACAGGTTTAACCAATCAAAAGAATGCAAAAAACCCCCCAAAAAAGTCAGAAATTATTATTATTATTATGGCATATCTTACACAGGTAGGCCTACTTAGTCCATATTAGTTTACCTGGAAGTACATGCAGTTCAATTCACATTCAGGTTAAATGTGAAGACGAGTGTTTTTCTCCACCTGATGCTGTTCATATGTTTTCTAGGTATCATTCACGCGAGGGCGCTGGTCAGGGAGTGTCTGGCGGAGACGGAGAGGAGCGCTCGCACATAACCCTCTGCAGAATCCTTCCAGCCCTCTCCCCCGCCTCTTTATAGGCCTCCTCTATGTCCCGTCTTGGTTATCCTGACCTTCGTCTGTATCGCTCCGCTGAACTCGGAACCTTCCCTTGTTCCATTTTCTCTTCCATGTAGTCTCTCGCTCCTATGGGGTGTGTTCAGAATGTAACACATTCTGCAGTTGTAGGACAATTCGCTCTCGGAGCATTCTGTAACTTATATCAGTTTCATAGGCACCACGACGGGGCTGGTGAATGTTGTCTCATCCTGGTACTCCAGGTCAGTGTGGACGAGGTGATGGTGTTGTAAAATATTTGATCGATTATTGAAAACTATGCCGTAATGAAATGTCTATCTGATGATACTCTGAATTTCTCTCAGCTGCTATACTGACACCACTCTTTAACCAAAGGTTTAATTCCATATTGTTTTACAGTAAGCTGCAAGCAACACTTAAGCCTTGTTCACACTGCAGGCTTAATGCTCAAGTCAGTTTTGTCAAATTGTCAGAGTAGCTAGCAAGCAACAAGATATGCCAAATAAGTAAAAATAAAAAGCACTTGAGGGCAAATCAGATTAGAAAAGTCACATGGCCAGGAATCAGATTTGTATCTGACTTCAAACCACCTACGAAGGTGGCTTGAAATATCCATGTGCTTTTTGGCTGTTCAGACTGCAGGAGAAATAAGATTCAAATCGGAAATGCAAAACAATTGGATTTGATGTGAACAAGGCTTTACAGCATCTTGAAAATACCCCGTTCTCTGTTCCACATGCTACCACCCTACACACACGTTGTGCGGTCGGTCATTTACTATTTACCACAGTCAAGCTTTCCATGCCCTTCCTCTTCCTCCCAATGAATTATTACCTCCTGCCTACATACCTGAAATCTGTTTTGTTAGTATGGCAATTTTGTAAACCCAATTTTTGCAGTTCTGTACTTAAAAATGGAATAAAATGAAGTTAGAAGTTTTCCAATTAAAAAAAGAAAAGCGAGTGTTTTGTTTAATTTGTATGTAGAGCACAGGAGGTTGGTGGCACCTTAATTGGGGAGGTAGTGTCTGGTGCGCAAAGAGTGGAATGGTATCAAACACATGGTGTCCATGTGTTCGATGCCATTCAGTTTGCTCTGTTCCAGACATTCTTATAAGCCATCCTCCCCTCAGCAGCCTCCTGTGATGTAGTGCCTATAGAAAGTCTACAACCCCTTGAACTTTTCACATTTTGTTGTCAGTGCCTTAGTTTCATGCATACACACCATACTCTACTGATAAGGGGAATTTCTGTGTGAAGAAAAATAACCCACAATTATTTTTGAGTTAATACTTGGTGGAAACAACTTTGGCAGCAATTAGAAGCTGTGAATCTGTTGGTGTAACTCTACCGCACTTAGATTTGGCAATATCTGACCGTTCTTTACAAAACTGTTCAAGCTCTGTCAAGTTCCTCGGGGAGCGTTGATGGACAGAAATCTTCAAGTCATGCCACAAATTTGATAGGATTTAAGTCGGGGCCCTGACTGGGCCACTCTGACATTCTTTTTATTCCTTAGCCACTATATTGTATCTTTGGATGTGGGCTTCAGTCAAAGTTTCAGCTTTTTTTTTTTTTTTGCAGAGGGCAGCAGGTTTTCTTCAAGGACTTTTCTGTACATTGCTCCATTCATTGTTCTGCTCTATCCTGATAAGTCCTTGACGATGACAAACATCCCCATAACATGATGCTGCCACCACCATGTATGTGCCGTGTTGAGTTTGCGCTAAATGGAACACTTTGCATTTATAGGCCCAAAAGTTCAATTTGAGTTTTGTCAGACCACAAACCCTTTTGCCAAAGAGTGATTTTTTTTGCGTACTTCAAAACTGATTAGAGATGGGCTTCCTTGAGTAATGGCTTCCTTCTTGCCACCCTACCATACATTACATATGTGTGGAGTGCTTGGGATATTGTCACATGCACACTGACCAGTCTTGGCCTGTGGCTCTTTCAAAGTTGCAATCCGACTCCGATTCTCTCTGATCAGTCTCCTACTTGCTCAGTTATCCAGATTGTTTGGCCAGCCTGATC
The DNA here is from genome assembly GCA_023634145.1 of Thymallus thymallus. NCBI lineage: Eukaryota > Metazoa > Chordata > Actinopteri > Salmoniformes > Salmonidae > Thymallus > Thymallus thymallus. The sequence continues at coordinate 13,448,275 of CM042424.1, forward strand.
TAGTGCTATACGGCTTTCACCTATTAATAAATAGTCTTGACCGTGCTCCAAGAGATATTCAAGGCCTTTTTGAAATCCTTTTACACCCATAGCCCTAACTGTCCCGGAGTTCTTTTGAAAGCTCATGGTCGAGTGTTTGCTTTTCAATTCACTACCCATCAGAGGGAGCCTATAGGAACTGCCAAATTTACCCTGAAATCAAGTGAAACACTACCATTTAAACAGGCGAAGGCCAATTAACTTGGTGTGTGATCTTTGAAGGTGATTGGTTACACCGGAGCTAATTTAGGATCGCTAGAACAAGGGAGGTGGACACTTATCCAACCAAGCTATTTCAGTTTACATATTTTTTAGATTTTCCCAAAAATATCAGAATATATTTTTTCACTTGGAAGTTGTGGGGTAGGATGTGAATATCAATGGAGAGAAAGTTTAATGCATTTTAATTCCAGGCTATAAGGCAACAAAAGGTGAATATTTTGGCTTTGACTATAGGCACTGTGTGTGTGGAGATCTTGAAGGTCTTATGCACCACTTGAGGCCTAAGTAAGTGTGGGTGAGTACCACTACGAACACACCAGTAAGAGTTGTATCTCTTTATTTGGCTTCAGTCACAACATGACAGCAAAAGATGGCTGCAAAAAGCACTCCTCGCTGTCCAGCCATATACATTTTATAGAAGGCATAAGTAGCCTGGGTGAACACTGCTCACCAATGAAATGATGTTGAGGGTAGCGTTTACTCTGCTTTAACCAGGCTAGATAAGATCATCCATTTCATACAACTGACACTCGAGTCAAGTAATGGTGACCCTTAAATACAATTTTCACGAATGAGTTAAATGCTGGTATGACGAGCTGTGTCAGATGTTTGATGTACAAGCCTATGAAAATGGGCCCTACAGAAGAGGCTCTCTTGACCTTCTCCCTTGGTGCGTGCCAGTGAGTCATCGCTCTGGTTCCATTACCATGTTTAACCTTTCGGTCACTACTCCTTCCATATTGCCTCCGCCTATCCAGTCCTTTCAGTTCGGTGAACACACACCGGGAAGGAGCTAGGGGCCAAAATGATGGCCACTATCCTAACTACACTCACTGATGCCAGTGACTTGGCAAATCATTAGCTCTGTTCGACTGACCGAAACGGCAAGTGGGGTTGGGGGTGGTTGAGTTGAGGGCAAAACATTCCATTACAAAATGTCCTAGCTTAAAATATACAGGACTACAAAGACACAGATTAACAAATGAAATGTAATAATAACATAACAATAATAGATACAATTGAATATAAGAGTAAATAACTTGGATAGTAATATATAGAACATTAATAGGGCTGAACAAGAGGGAAGTGGCTGCTCCAGTGTCCCATACATAGCGTCATATATCACATGATTGTCTCCGAAGTTGATGTCCCAGTCGTACTGCCAGAAGTGGAGGATCTCCTGTGTGTTCCTGTGCTTTTGCAGTGTGTGTGTGTGTGTGTGTGTGTTGTAACTGGCTGTTTGCGTAGCGTTTGCGCTAGGGGAAAGCTGAACTTTGAAAGTCTGTCGGTGTTGAGGGTACATTTGCGTGGGAGTGTAATGTGGTTCTATAAGAGATAAAAGTGAATCTAGAAAGAGAACGTGCCATGCGAGTGGCCTGTGGGTTTTGCGAGGGGGAGAGTGTGTGAACCGCGAGAGTGATGTTTAAATGGGGGAACTGAATATGGCTTTGGTGTGTGGATAAAACTAAACGTGTCAGCAATGTGTCCACAACTTCTCTTCTTTATAACAAAAATAAACATCTTCTTAATTCAACCCTAAAAGAGTGCATAACATTTTTTGACATTAAAAAAGTACAACAACATTACCTAATTAGTCATTGAACACTAAGGGATGGAAGTGTCAATTAAAGAAAACATTTGTATCATTAATTTCACTAGTAAAAATAAATAAAAGATGACATCTTCACACCTGGTAATCTGATCCTAGATCTGGTGTTGTAGATTAGTTTGGCCTTTTAGATTTTAGGGAGACCTGATCCTAGATCAGAACACCTACTCCGAGATAAAGAAACTTCTAGAGGCACTCAGCTACTCACCGTGGTAACGGTGGCCGGGGCGTTGCTGTCGTAGATGAACAGGCTCTTGTAGCGGCCCTTCTCCTCCTTCTCCTTGGAGCGGATCCTCTCCTCCATGGCCCTCAGCTCCTTGGCCACCGAGGGCCCCAGCGACGCGTCCAGCTGCACCACCTTGGCAAAGTCGGCCCGCGCCTCCGTCTCGTTCCACACCGCCGCGTGGGCCTTGGCCCGCTTGAAGTAGGCCTTCACGTTGTCTGTGCGGGTTGGGAGGTAACCGTGCGTCATTGGGGAAAGAGACTGGCGTGTTACGTTTACACACGTTTAAGTTGAGCAGCTGGTAGTAAGAAATGAACGTTCAGAAGGACGTCATTTTCTAACAACAGGCCTGCTGTAGACAGACAGAACAGAAAAAGTAACACATTTTTATTTTTTAAAGGGATTGCCTTGTCAAGTGATGACAGTGCGGCAACAAAGACATACGCTTTCAGAGCATAGCCTATTATGTGAATTCAGCATATTGACTGGATCCCAGGGCAGGAAACACCTGAATGTGTTGAGGTTTGACTCACCCTCGTATTTGGAGATGATGGAGGAGCAGTGGTCCAGCACCTCGTAGTACTGACCCTGGACCAGCTGACACTGGGAGTAGTTCAGCATCAGGGGTGTGATCATGAGGTCCAGCTTGATCCAGCCCTCGTCGCCCGGACGCTCCTGATTGGAGGAGGGGCCAAGGATGGGGAGGAGTTAGAAGACTAGCCACTTATTTAGTGGGGTCAAGATGTTCTACAGACAGGGAATGCATAGATCTCATTTGACATGGCATGCAGAATGGCTAGCCATCTCAACTAAATGAAAAGCATTTATCTGCAGTGCTCTAAATGTTACCCTATTAAAAATGTTTTTTTTTTTTAAAAGCATGTCTTCAGGACCAGGTTTGAAGTCATAAATGTTTACCTTCATCTGCAGGTTCTTTAGACAGGCGATGGCATTGTGGTACTTCTCGGCCGCCTCCTTCACATCGCCTTTCTTGTACAGGGCGTTACCCTCCACGTGGATCTGAGGCACCACCTCCAGCTTCTCCTCGTCCGTCATCGCCCAGATGTCCAGTCTGAACGAGCCGGGCGTCAAAACCTGGGAGAGAGGCGTCAATCATATTATTCAATCAAGATGTATTTATGCAGTGAAATGACAGAGGCTGCTTTGGTGACAAGAGTTAGAAAACATTTTGATGTAGTGCTTTCTAGGTGAGAGATGTCCATTTACTTAGAGCAAAGCACCTTCAGTGCTTGGGGTGCTAAGAAATAAGCAGTAGCACAGTGGCAAGGACGATTCCCTGGATGGAAGAAACCTAGAGAGGAACCAGACTCAGCACAGGGTGCTTGGACCCCTAATGGAGAAGAAATAAGACCCCATCACCTCCATGAGATCCAGGGTGAAGACCAAGGGCTGAGGGTTGGCCTGGAGCTGGTCCAGGTCACAGTGGCCCAGGGAGTGGTGTGAGTGGATCTGAGCAATGCCACAGCAGTGTCTCTGGCCCTCCAGGGGGTCCTTCCCTGCACTGATGTTCCTCAGGGACTGGGACACCAGCGGGTACAGGGCTGTATGCTGTAGGGAGAGAGGCAGAAGGAAAGAGGACGGTTACATTACATTCACTGTGACAAATTGAGGGACTGGTAAGTTTGAAAGGTACAATTAAGGCAGTTCTCTAAAGGGAAACGATTAACAAAACATATTGACAAACCCCATAAGGATCAATGTTTTTGCCACCAATTGTATGTATGTGTGTGTGTGTGTGTGTGTGTGTGTGTGTGTGTGTGGTGTGTGGGTGTGTCTAATCCAACCAAGTCAACTATGTTAAGTCGGGCAACCCACCTTGACGTCACATGTGAAATCTGCCACCTCTCCCTCCCTCATGGTGGCGATGACTTGCTCCCACACGGCCAGCTTGAACTTCTTTCCCAAGATGAGTTCCATGGGCTTGCTCCGGCCCCCCATGGTCCTGGAGTCATCCAGCACCGTGCCATCACACAGACTGGAGCGGTAGTGAAATATCACCTGTTGGAATGGAGAACTGGTATTACACAAGTGGATACGTCATGTTATACACTGAACAGAAATAGAAACGCAACATGTAAAGGGATGTAAACAAACATGGAAAGTGTCCCATGTTGCATGAGCTGAAATAAAAGATCCCAGAAATGTTCCATCCGCACAAAGAGCTTATTTCTCTCAAATGTTTAGCACAAATTTGTTTACATCCCTGATAGTGAGCATTTCTCCTTTGCCAAGACATTCCATCCACCTGACAGGTGTGGCATATGAAGAAGCTGATTAAACAGCATGATCATTACACAGGTTCACCTTGTGCTGGAGACAATAAAAGGCCACTCTAAAATGTGCAGTTTTGTCACTGTGAGCTAGAAATTGGCATGCTGAATGCAGGAATGTCCACCGGAGATGTTGCCAGATAAAACAGCTGATGAAACTGTGGGTTTGCACAACCAATGAATTTCTGCACAAATGTCAAAAACTGTCTCAGGGAAGCTGATCTGCATGCTCATCGTCCTCACCAAGGTCTTGGCTGGAATGCAGTTCGGCTTCGTAACCGACTTCAATGGGCAAATGCTCACCTTCGATGGCCACTGGCACACTGGAGAAGTGTGCTCTTCACAGATGAATCCCGGTTTCAACTGTACCGGGCATAGTGGGGTTATGGTATGGGCAGGCATAAGCTACGGACATCGAACACAATTGCATTTTATCGATGGTAATTTGAATACACAGCGACACTATGACGAGATCCCGATGCCCACTGTCGTGCCATTCATCCACCGCCATCACCTCATGTTTCAGCATGATGATGCACGGCTCCATGTCGCAAGGATCTGTACACAATTCCTGGAAGCTGAAAATGTCCCAGTTCTGCATATAAACCAGACATTTCATTCATTGAGCATGTTTGGGATGCTCTGGATCGACGTGTACGACAACGTGTTCCAGTTCCTGCCAATATCCAGCAACTTCGCACAGCCATTGAAGAGGAGTGGGACAACATTCCACAGGCCACAATTCACAGCCTGATCAACTCTATGCAAAGGAGATGTGTCGCGCTGCACGAGGCAAATGGTGGTCAAACCAGATACTGAATGGTTTTCTGATCCACAACCCTACTTGTTTTTTAGATATCTGTGACCAACATATGCATATCTGTAATCCCAGTCATGTGAAATCCATAGATTAGGGCCAAATTAATGTATTTCCATTGACTGGATTTTCTTATATGAACTGTAACTCAGTAAAATCTTTGAAATTGTTGCGTTTATATTGTTGTTCAGTGTACATGACGTACATTGTATTGATGAAACAGTGTTCAACAGTAAAAGGTGTAGTCTCCGAGCAAACTGAACATTAATATATACAAAAGTTGGAGAATAAATGCTGATAGTGAGCTGGTAAAAGGTTCATAATTCATGCACTTCACAGATTAAAAGACTGCATATCAAACGAAATTCAAGATTTTTATCAACAGGAAAAGAGGCACAAATTCACACTGATTATCCAACATTACTGTCGATCGTGCCGACTATCCAATTAAAACGTAGTACTAATGTTTACAAGCTGACGGACAGCCGCATCGACCAATAAGAGAGACGAAAATCTATTAAAACATGTCCATCCCGTAAAAGCCCCGCCCTCTTACAGTATCTCCAAGAAAACTATCGTTTTTGCTCCAATAATTACTTGTTGTATGATAATTTCTGTAAATAACAATTCTGGTAGACCGAATTAGTTTAACTAAAATAAGATAATGCATACATCAACTCTGAACATGTCAAACCTTGATAATTACGCTAAACTCTAACGTTAGCAGCTGGCTAGCTAATAATGCTAATCAGTTCAGCCAGCAGATCTACCCATACAAAACGACTCCTTTTAACCTGGATTAAATTCACTATTTTATAACTCACCTTGGTGCCATCCGGAAACGTTGACAGCTCTCCTTTGCCAGGACTGACCACTTTCTTCTGAATGCCTTCTGCGAGTAGCTTGGTAGCCAGTTCCTCCATCCTTGTGTCAAAAAAACTGAAAAGCAGCCGATTGCTTTTCTTCCGGAGAGCTCGAGAGAAAGCGACGCGTTGACGTCACTGCTCACGCATAGACGTCACTGCTGACGCCGTGTGACGTCAAGCAGTCTCGTGATTGCATTAGCCTCTACCAGTTGAACGTGATAGTTTTCACCACTCTTCTCTAACATTGGTGTGGTTAAATTGTTCTCTACATTATGCTTTACAAATGCCTATCGTGCCAAATGTAGCCAAAACACTGCTCTTGCACTCATTTGTGATGGTCTATACACAAGCACAAATACTCATAATCTCAGTCATTAACATCTTGGATATGTGGCCCCACCAAACACACCTGAGAGAAATACCTAATACTTAAAAATCGATAAGTTTGACACCGACTACATTACAGCTGTCCTAAAATTCCCCATGTTTACATTGCATTATTGAAACACCAGAGCAACTAACAAAACACTGTCTCATGGAAACCTTTTAAAAGTAATATACAAAAAAACAAAAAACAGTTTATTGTAGTTTCACAGTCATTAATTACGCACAAGACATAACAAACACAGTAAGGGCAACTCACAATCCTTCTCTTCCATACAGGATTTGCAGGAAGCTTAGAGGCACAAAGTGGTTGAGTTCGTAGTAGTGGTCAGTATAGAGACAGGGTAAAAAGGTTTTACAATTCAGGAAAAAACATCCATAGGACAATACCTTTGTTACATAATAAAAAATAAAAAGTGTAGCGCAATGGGTCATTTTTCAAAATAGGGCAAGTAGAAGAACTTGAAGCCTCTTCTTCCCCGAACCGCACAGCTGATGTAAATCACATGGTACACTGAGGGAAAAGCAGAGAAAACGATAACCACACTGTTTTACTCATTTCTGTAGTAAACACACTTTTGTAATGCCTGTATATTATTCCATCTGCAGATTACTTGTATCAACATACAGTGATACATCTGTGACAGTGGGGACTTCGACAGACCATTACAGGACTGTTTCAAGTTTACATTCCCACCAACATGCACTGTCCAGACGTTATCATTAAAAAGACAGGAGAAAAGGGTGAAAGACGTGTGAAACATGAAATACATCGACGATACAAACAAGTGAAAGTAAAAGAGCGCTATATTACCCCCAGGAATGAAGAGAAGAAATCCAGGGACAAAGAAAATGGCACTTGAGACACCTGTGGAAAAGGTCAAAGCTCACAGTAAGACTACCAACAACCAAGAATACAGACATCTTCACTGATATGTGACAACACACCCCACGTTCACCAAATCTCTTACCTGCAGCCGGATTCAATTGTATCACGACACCAGTGAAAATGAGAGCTGAGAGAAAGAAAGAAAACATTGAAATTGAATGGGTGGTAAAAATTAAGACATCTATAAAATATAAAGTGCCGTACACAAACCAAACGTTAGATTGCAGTGACAGCAGTGTTCCCCAACCCATTCCTGTGCTGTGTACCTTCTTTTTCCTCGCCTAGTAATAACACACACGATTAAAACGTATCAGCAATCCTTTGGTTAGTTGAATCAAGTGTGTTAGTGCTGGGCTGGTAAAAAAATGGACACACCTTGCGCATTCCCCCAGGAATGGATTGGTGAAAAACACTGTTGGAGGAGAATCACGGGCGATATCTTTCCTATCAGCAGAGACGGTGTCACTTACCGACTCCAGTGACGAGGAGAAGGAAGGAAGCAAAGACCACTCTTTTGTTCTTCTTCACCAGAGGGTGAGACGTCCACCTGAGGAAAACATCAGCGTTATCGTCAGTTGTTGTGGGTGATCGAGAGAGTCAGTACATCCTCGAGCATATGCAATATTGTGGGCATGGTTCAGTGTAAATGCATTCTTGTGAATAACTGTGTGTGTGTGTGTGTGTGGTTAATTACCCGCAGCAGTGTGCAGAGAGCTGGTTGACGGAACTCAAGGTGCTGAACGACCACTGAGAGCTGCAGTAAGACAGAGTCGCAGGATCACTGAGGGGGAAGAAAAAAAAAAAAAAAAAAACATTTGAAAGTTGTACATCTTTATTGATATCATCGAAAACAAAGGTTACACATTTACATTTGAGGGTGCCATTCTCATCTAGGTAATACTAGATGCAATCACAACACGCCAATGAGGACAAACCTGATTTTGAAGAAGTTGTTGAAAGATGAATTGCCGCTGCTGCCTAAAACGTCTTCATTTTCTAGATTCTGTGCGAGCAGAGAGAAAGAGAAAAATGTTAGGTCACACATTACACCCTGATATCACTGGGTTTGTGTTACGTCTATACATCTGTGTGTGTGTGTATGATGGGGCATCACCTGGTACTTCAGACTGCTGCTGTGGTCGGGGGATCCAGCCACAGCGGACGACAGGTGAGTCTGGGGTTTGGCAAAGGACAAGGTACCGAAAGTAATCTCTCCCCCCTCGCTGTCTTTCTCTCTGCCCTTCCATCCTTCCTTCTCTCCATCAGACACCCCTTCCTCCTCTCCCTCCAGCACAAATGCGTCATCGATGCTGAACTGCGTTGCCATAGCTGGCGGTTGCCAGTACTCTCACACCTTGCCACTGCTTTGGTTAATATACACTGTGGGTTGAGCAGGAAATCAAATGTACAAAAGCAGATTTTCTACCAAAGGGACATATGTGGTTGTCAACATAAGGCTCTGATCTAGGATAAACTACTAATTATGGGTTAAGAAGACTCGTCTTGTGTGAAATCGACATTATACAGACTTATGGTTAATTATTAACCATTAAGCTTAGGCTGCATGTCGTTTTCAACAAAGAACATTCTGCGAAATGTATTAGTTTTTTTCCCCTTTCGTATTTGTAACATTCATCTGGATTAAACAGATCTTGTGTAAATCTTTGATAAACCAAATTGTTTACAACTCCACCTCTAACCAGGCGATTTGCAAACACGTATTTCGTAGATAAGGACATTATAAACGGCATACTAGTATCTGGTAGAAATAACATAACCTAAACAAAGAACGTTGCTAACTAATAAACACAAATGCATTTACGTCGTTAACGTAAAGTATTATCTGAAACTCTTTGAGATAATTATTGTTAACATTTAAAAACAACTTTTAATAGCTACTTTAGCGCTTGTTACGTCGGCATTGTTTGGTCGCACTGCTTCGCAAAAGGCTGGCAAATTAGGAATAAACTTACTCTCCTTTTCAGCCGATTTGACTTCAATTTCACGTTTCCATGTGCCTGTTGACATAATCATATTATTTAAAGTAAGCTATATGTCATACAAATCACTGCATAACTGACTGCTAAAACTTCCCACAAAAGTTGAACCTTCGTTTTTTGCATCCGGTTCCTGATTGAAAAGCATTCGGATTCGAACACGCCCAAATGAACACGCCCAAATGAAAAGGCTCGACTAATCAATCGCCGCTTTGCAACGTCGATGTATGACGTACTTGGGGGCAAAAAAAAAGAATTATCCACACAAGAACACATGTTCATATTCGTTCGTTCATGTCATGTTTATAGCGTAGCAACAAGCGGCACACACATATCAAATTATATTGATATACATTTATACAAAATTGACCTCATCATTGCTAATCAAGATGAGTATACATAACTATACAACAAAAAAATACAACGATTAAAGTTGAAATCACAATAGTAATAATTTCCGGGAAACTATACTGAACAAAAATATAAATGCAACATGCAACAATTTCAAAGATTTGACTGACTTACAGTTCACATAAGGAAATCAGTAAATTGAACTAAATTCATTAGGACCTAATCTATAGATTTCACATGACTGGGAATACAGATATGAATCTGTTGGTCACAGATAAAAGAAGGGGCGTGGATCAGAAAACCAGTCAGTATCTAGTGTGACCAGATGCCTCATGCATCTCCTTTGCATAAAGTTGATCAAGCTGTTGATTGTGACCTGTGGAATGTTGTCTCACTCCTCTTCAATGGCTGTGCGAAGTTGCTGGATTGGCGGGAACAAGCTGTTGTACTCGTCGATCCAGAGCATCCTGAACATGCTCAATGGGTGAAATGTCTGTTGAGTCTGCAGGGCATGGAAGAACTAGTTAGTTACACTAGAAATGACATTTTACAACATCCAGGAATTGTGTACAGATCCTTGCGACATGGAGCTGTGCATCATCATGCTGAAACATGAGGTGATGGCGGCGGATGAATGGCACGACAATGGGCCTCAGGATCTCGTCATGGTATCTCTGCGCATTCAAATTAGCATAGATACAATGCAATTGTGTAGCTTATGCCTGCCCATACCATAACCCCACCGCCGCCATGGGGCACTCTGTTCACAACGTTGACATCAGCAAACTGCTCGCCCGCACGACGCCATACACGTGGTCTGCGTTTGTGAGGCCGGTTGGACGTACTGCCAAATTCTCTAAAATGACATTGGAGGCTGCTTATGGTAGAGAAATGAAAATGTATTCTCTGGCAACAGCTCTGGTGGACATTCCTGCAGTCAGAATGCCAATTGCACGCTCCCTCAAAACGTGAGACATCTGTGGCATTGCACATTTTAGAGTGGCCTTTTATTGTTCCCAGCACAAGGTGCACCTGTGTAATGATCATGCTGTTTAATCAGCTTCTTGACATGACACACCTGCCAGGTGGATGGATTATCTTGGCAAAGGAGAAATGCTCACTAACAGGGATGTAAACACATTTGTGCACAACATTTGAGAGAAATAAGATTTATGCTGATGGAATATTTCATTTTCTTTTATTTCAGATCATGGAACATGGGACCAACACTTTACATGTTGCGTGTATATGGGAGCTTTTGCCAAATAACCATGTGATGTACGGTAAATCCACCCGTACAAAGTGCAAACACACAAGACCACTAATCAAACAACAACCAGGTTTTGGTGAGAGTTGGGAAGGACACACACATACTGAATACAAGCAGTAGAGGAACACACAGTAGGACGTGAACGCTTTTTTCCCCAGTAGAGACAATATATCATTGTCCTCCTCAGACTATTTCTAGTGCTGTAGGATTTGCAAGTGACCTGCACTGTGAGTAAACTTTTTAGATGCCTTTCTAAAGATCTCGCAATGACTCAATCGTGATAGGGCCAACTGTCATAAGGATAGCATGGTTAGTTACTCTAGAAATAGGATTTCTGTAATTGTTTGTCTATGTTGTTATAACTGCAAATGCTATGTCTAATACCTTTGCTTGTTGCACTGAGATATAGGGCCTGGGTGAATGACCAATCGGATTAGGAAAGAACGCCTGAGTATGTGCCAAACTAGCCTTGCTTTTGTGTTCTATTGATTTTTCATTCCCACTGCCCCTTTACCCGCTGCGTTCCTCCACCCCTTCCTACCTCTCCTCTCCCCCCCTCTATCTTTCTTCGTCTCCCCTAGATGAGGATTTCAGTCCCATCGTGCGTCTCCCTCCTGCTCGTCTTCGAGGTAAACACAAAGGGCCAGTTTCCCGGAGAAAAATTAAGAACGCTCCCGGACTGAAAAGTATGCTAAATGGAGAATATCTGTTGAAAAGTATTTTTAGTCCCGGGTCCGATACCTGTATATACAAAGATTAGGATTACAGTTCGGCTTTAGCTTTGAGCTTTCAGCGCAGTCTCTGGTTCGAATCCAGGCTGTATCACATCCGGCCGTGATTGGGAGGCCCAGCGTCGTCTGGGTAGGCCGTCATTGTAAATAAGAATTTGTTCTTAACTGACTTGCCGAGTTAAATAAATAATATGGACAGGGCAGACCTGACGCTAGACCAGCACTCTTACACTAAGACCCTTTTTGGTTCCGGGAAACTGGCCCATTTTGTATTGTATTATTAAATCCTGTTTTTTAGGTTAAATGCTAATGCAGCACCGAGACACCTCATGTAACTTACCTCCTCCACCTTCTTGTTGGGTTGTCCATCTCTGTCTCTCTATCCAGCTTTTCTCTTCGTCTGTTGGGGTCCTGCATGTTGTACCTGGCTCCAACCTGGTCTTCCCATGTCTCCCTGGCCAAAACCAACAAAGCTTTGCTGGGGCTAAGATCACCTGGAAATACAAGGACTCCCTGGTTCCAGATTACCCAGAATCCTCAGAGCAACTCAAGCTCTCCCCGGATGGCTTCTATCTGGAAATCTCTGCTGTCAGTGTAGCCAACGAGGGGGAATATGAATGTGTGATCAAACTGGGTGATATTGAGTGGAAAAAAGTGCACTTAGTCCAGGTTGATGGTGAGGACACATACGGCTAACTCTTATTTTCCTCAGATTGTAATTGTTTAAAACTGGTGAAATATGGGCCCCATTTTTTTGTGCAGTTTAGCAAACTCTGCAGGTCAGCAAACACTGCGTACATTTTGAGGTTGGCTCCAGAAATCAATTCTACTGTTGTGCTGTCTTTCTGTCCTCCATCTTGGTCTCTGTCCCTCCAGTGTCCAGCAGCTACATTCTCAAGGTGAACGAAGAGTCCAATGTGAATTTAAATTGTGAACGCCCGTCATCCAGCAAAGACCAGGTCCATTGGTACAGACATGATAAAGGACTGATGAACGGCACACGGTCGCAGTTGAATCCCGCTGAGGCTGGAGAAAGGGTGGATGGGGACAGACTAGAATGGCTTTTTGACTCCTTTGAAAAAGATATGACAATCACATTTTATGGGGTCAAAATGGAGGATGCCGGCATGTACTACTGTGAGACAGCTGAGCAGGGCAGAGGCAGCAGCAACTTTAATACAATTGAGCTAATTGTGACAGGTACGTTTAGCTAACCTTCATCTTCTTCTTCTCGTTCTTCTTCTTTTTCTTCTTCTCGTTCTTCTTCTTCTTCTTCTTCTATTTCTTCTTCTCGTTCTTCTTCTTCTTCTATTTCTTCTTCTTCTTCTTCTTCTTCTCCTTCTTCTTCTTCTTCTTCTTCTCGTTCTTCTTCTTCTTCTTCTTCTTCTCGTTCTTCTTCTTCTTCTTCTCGTTCTTCTTCTTCTTCTTCTTCTCGTTCTTCTTCTTCTTCTTCTCGTTCTTCTTCTTCTTCTTCTTCTTCTTCTTCTTCTTCTTCTTCTTCTTCTTCTTCTCGTTCTTCTTCTTTTTCTTCTTCTCATTCTTCTTCTTCTTCTTCTTCTTCTATTTCTTCTTCTTCTTCTCGTTCTTCTTCTTCTCGTTCTTCTTCTTCTTCTTCTTCTTCTTCTTCTTCTCCTCGTTCTTCTTCTTCTTCTCGTTCTTCTTCTTCTTCTTCTCGTTCTTCTTCTTCTCGTTCTTCTTCTTCTTCTTCTTCTCGTTCTTCTTCTTCTTCTTCTTCTTCTTCTCGTTCTTCTTCTTCTTCATCTTCTTCTTGTTCTTCTTCTTCTTCTGCTATTACACTCTCAAACTTTTGCCTATATATACACACGTTTGTTAAATTGTTGTAACTCGCAACTGTAACATCAATTGGTTCTGAATAGCCATTAAAGCCCAAATGTTAGACTCTCCCCTGCAATGTTCAAAACACTGTTGATTTGTTGAAATTATCATCTTCATTTCTTTTAGCTGCGCCCACCGTTCTTCCTTACTCCTGCGCTGGGTTCATGACCCCCTGGGAATCGTGTCAGGACGAGACCAGCAGGTCGTGGGAGGCCATGCTAGGAGAATCACTCAATGAGTTCTCCATGAAGCTTTATGCCCAGCTCAGACAATCGCAGCCCTTGAAAAACCTGCTCTTCTCTCCAATCAGCATCAGCGGGGTGTTAACCCACCTGTTACTAGGTAAGAAAGAGAGGGTGGGGTTTCTTTAAAAAGGAACATGGGGAGGGGTCGTCCAAGACCTGTTTTTTAGCAAATAAAGCAACGTGATATAAACTCTCACTGAGTGAATGATTTACGCATGGTGAGCCAAGTAAAATACATACTGTATCATCTCTCTCTCTCTCTCTCTCTCTCTCTCTCTCTCTCTCTCTAGGTGCTCGTGGCAAGACTAGAAGAGACATGGAGACAGCTCTCTGTCTGTCACATGACTTCTTCTGCGTTCATTCCGAGATGAAGAAACTGAAGCTGAAACTTCAGGGCACACTGAAGATGGCCTCCCAGATCTACTACAACCCCAGTACTACCAGAGCACAATTAATACTCATGATAATTATAACTTATTCTCCAGCTATAATGTCTCATTCTCGTCTTGTATTGTCAATTTAATCATAAGTCGCCATCACCCCTTCATACCTCTATCTCTCTCTCTCTCTCTCTCTCTCTCTCTCTCTCTCTCTCTGCCCACCTCTCTCTCTCTCTGCCCACCTCTCTCTCTCCCCACCTCTCTCTCTCTCCCCACCTCTCTCTCTCCCTCTCTCCTCACCTCTCTCTCTCTCTCTCTCTCTCTCTCTCCCCACCTCTCTCTCTCTCTCTCTCTCTCTCTCTCTCCACCTCTCTTTCATTCCCTCTCTCAGACATGAAGTTGAGTGAGTCCTTTACCAACCAATCCATGCAGTTCTACGATGCGGATCCAGTCAAATTGACCAATGTCAGTGAGGTAAACGTGGAGATGATCAACAGTTGGGTGGCAAAGCAGACAAATTATAAAATCAAAGAGATGGTCGACTCTGTTCCCGGCCACACCGAACTGGTACTCGTCAATGCTGTGTATTTCAATGGTCAGTATCCTGTGTGTGTGTGTGTGTGTTTGTGTGTGATCAAAGTAAGCTCTTGGTAAAGCACCAATGCTCTATCTGTCTGACAGGATATAGTCTGTGGATATTAAAAATATCTGTTTCAGGTCAATGGAAGATGAAATTTGATGCAAAACCTAAAACGTTTCCATTTGTGAAACTGAATGGCGATACTGTGAAGGTGCCTGTCCTCTACAGTTCCAAATACAAACTGGCTGTGCAATACATCCCGGCAATGAAGGCCCAGGTAACCATTATGATTACACACACCCGCACCTACACGCACTATAAGCAGTCACACACACAATCTACATAACATCCTGACCTTGTCTATCACCCATAGGTGGCGATGTTCCCTCTCTCTGGTGAAAGTAGCCTGTTCATCCTGCTCCCGCCCACTGCCAAGCTCTCTGACCTGCAATTGGTGGAAGGGAAGATGACGGACAAGGCAGTGCGCCAGATGGTGGAGAAGATGAAGCTGGTGTCTCCCGAGGCCACCGAGGTCACTCTGCCCAAAATCAAACTGGACGTCCGGACCGAGATGAACGCCCTGCTCAGGAAGATAGGTCTGTCTGTATGCATGTCTGTGTCTATCTGTCTGTTAGAATTAAAAGACTGTGCATTTTGTTGTAGCCACCTGATTCAACTAATCACCAAGCCTTTGATTGGTTGAACGAGATGTTTTTGCTTGGCTACAACAATGTGTACATCCAGAAGCAGGAATGGATTTCCCCAGGTCAATCTAAGTCAACCTGAAACAACAAAACTAATTCCAATCATATATATAACTTTGGCTTCTCTTGATCTCTCTCATTCTCTCATTCTCTCTCTCTCTCTCTCTCTCTCTCTCTCTCTCTCTCTCTCTCTCTCTTATGTCTCCCTTCTCCTTCTACCTTTCTTCACTCCCCTTCTCCATATCTCCCTCCTCTTTCTTCTCTCAGGTTTGTCGGAGCTGTTCGACAGTGCCAACCTGTGTGGCCTCTACCCCGACAACGAGTTGCTCCTGACGGACGCCCGCCACCGGGCTTTCCTCTCCCTGACGGAGGATGGTGTGGAGGCTGGGGCGTCCACCTCCCTCTCTTTTTCCCGCTCCTTCTCTTCCTTCTCTGCCCTCAGGTCCTTCTTGATGATATTGTGGAGCGACAAGGCCAATGCCCCACTGTTCGTGGGCCGAGTGACCGAGCCGTGAGAGAAGTAGGAAGAGAGAGGGGGGGAGAGAGTAGCATGCATGTAGAAAAATCATCATTGAGAGATTGTGCTTCTTCCGACGATGCTGTTGAACTTCATAGAAGTGTTTTAAAATAAATGCTTGCGATAGGTTGCCACAAAATGCATGACTTTTATCAAAGAATAAAAGGGACAACATCTCTCCACATGTGCTATGGACATCTTTTTTTTGGACAAATGTGGCATTTAAATCTCATAGCGTCAAACAACGTACACGGTAAGCCTCTGAAACGGGTTCAGTTTATTTAGAGAAGTAGTTACACAAACTCACCACAGGATGGCAATCACACCTTATGTTCCACAGAGATAGACTACGTCAGTGACTACACAGGGATGCCGTAACAATAGTCCTCCCCCTCCACCCTGTCTCCCAATGTCATTAAAGGAAGACAATGTCAATATCTATGACGTTAAAGGTTTTAAAGCAACGGCGCACCGAATACCCTGAATTATCACCTTTTTTTGTTGTTGTTGTACAAACAATAAGTTACAAACCAACGAGTACACAGCAGCGATGATAGCTGTAACAGATTTGATCGATGATACCATGTCAATGATATCAACCATAAAGAAATTGGCATTGATCAATGTTCGTTACAATGTTAGTTACATATTCGTATACATGGCAATCTTTACACATGCAATTCTTTATTAGAATGTTAAGATGCATATGGGTTTTTTTTGTCTCGTGAGGAACAAAGTTAAGTTTGCTTGAACGACAACATATCAAAGTAAAAGGCAGAGATAGAGATAATCTGAGTGAAAATAAACCATCAGATCACCTGGACAAGAGAAAAAATGTATCCTGTTGTTACATCAGAACTTCAAGCCCAAGCCTGGCTTCCCATGATAAGGAATATACCGGAGAGAGAAGTACATACATACTACGTAACTTGTGGAATAGACACCGTCTGGAATGCGGTTTTAACCAATCAGCATTCAGGATTAGACCTACCCATTGTATACATACTCAGTATTACATACAAAAAACCCCATGAACGCATCTTTGACAACATATCACATAGTGACGTCGGAGATGTTTATCATTTGATGATCAATTTCACCGCTGTTGCTGCGTGTGGAGAGGCTTTCTGTGTCATCGCCGGTGTGCGTAGAGAAGAAGAGATTCGCCCTCTCCACTCCACCACCATCTTTGTCAAAGTCACTCAACGTGTGTTCTTGGTGACGACGAAAGACGAGGCGAGCTGAACTTCTCACTCGTTGTCTCAGAGTTCAGTCCCTAGCTTTGACGAGCCATCTCCCGTGTCACAGCCCCTCCCCTACATTTGGCCTCTAGCCATGCTGAATCGTCTTAGTTTTATTCGCTATCCATGATGACGCCTTCGTTCACACGTTTGTCCAAGCACAGAACTACGAACACAGAGATCCCAGACAACGATTAGAGAGTAAGAAAAAGTACGAGAGAGACTGACAGACGTCTAATTGACGCTACAGGGCCGACCCAAACCTTGGCCTTTTTTTCGTTCCAGCAACTACAGGCCAGTGCAGTACAGCTTGGCTTGACTTGGCTGTGTTTGCCTCAGTAGTGGGAAAAGGGTACTAGTGTGCTTTAGTGGACCAACGGAACTATAAGGTGTCCAAACTGTAGCCGGGGCCACAGGGGGACAGAGTTGGGCCTCGGCCCTTAGGGTGGTTAACCCCTCGAGGTCTGTCTCTGCTGAAGGAATCCACTGTGAGAACTCCCTGTCTTCTTTATGGCGGCGTGTTTTGACGACCCTGTGTCTTTCAGGAGTATCAGGAGGGTTGAAGACGGAGAGAGGGGGAGTGGGGTGTCCGTGAGTGCGTTTGGATTCAATGCATGAACGAGGACTCTCACAGACACGGATGTACACACACACACACGCACACACACACTTGCAAGCCTCCGGGAGGGATTGTTGCCATGTTGTGTATAATTCATCAAGGCCGATCTCTCTTTCCTCTGGGGAAATCCATCACAGATCAGGGGGTGGGGGGGGGGATCTCAGCTGTCCATCCCCATAAGTCTGGCAACCCATGGTAGTCTTGTAAGCTCTTTGGGCACTCCTCTCTCATAAAAACAGCCTGGGTAGTCTCTCTCGCATAGTTCCCTAAATAAACCCTAACTCCTAGACCTTGGCACTTCAGGATATCTTCCTCACAGACCTGAATAGACGAGTAAATTTATAAAATCTCCAATTAAACTAATCCTTTGGCTACAGGTGGAGTTTTTGTTTTTTAAAACTCTAAGATGGAACATTTGAATGTCTTCATCTAACGGCGCCGAGAAGTAGGAGGAAACTCTCTAAGTCCTCGAGAGCATCCTGGGATGTGCATGCTTTTGTTCCAGCCCTGCACAAACACACCCAATGACACTTACTGTCGTCCAGACTGCATTAGGCTAGAGCTGGAACAAAAGCCTGCCCAGTAGTTGGTATTTGATAACCCCTTTCAATTCCCTCAAAGTCAAAAGGTCAAAGGGCACAGCGCAGAGGTCAGAGAATAATCCAGACTGAGGGTTATTTTGTGTGACTGTCACCAAGGAAAAGTGACTCACTAGACTGCCAGACATACTGTTGCACATGTGACAGGACATCAGTTTGTTAGACCAGGGGGACATCCAGGGAACATAGGAGTCTCGTACCGTCGGAGTCAGTCTCGTCTCTTTTTATCTGTCTTTCTTCACAGCTCCATGCTTCGGGGTTCATGGAGGGAGACATTCGTTGAAGGACGTGACACGCTTACAGACAAACACACGCGCGCATACACACAAAGACACACACACAGGAGGATATGGGGAGCTAGACACCCACTGTCATCACGTACAGACATCGGACAAGTACACAAAGACAGTACAATCAATCCTCTTGTGCTTTAACGTTATGGTGTGTCAGTTTGCATCAGATCGACAACCACCATAATATAAATCTATAGCAGATGACTTACCCAAGTTGTCCTCGTCATTTGGGTACTTTGTGTAGTAAATCAGGGATGCAGAGGTGGGTAAACACATGCTAACGCTGTTAACGCACCTTGGTGAATACTGTTTTCACACCTATTACGCTAAATTAGTGCTAGTACTGTTAGCACTGTTAGCACTATTAGGGCTGTTAGCACTGTTGGCGCTGTTAGTACTGTTAGCATTGTTAGCGCTGTTAGTATTGTTAGCGCTGTTAGTACTGTTAGCATTGTTAGCGCTGTTAGTACTGTTAGCATTGTTGGCGCTGTTTTTACTGTTAGCGCAGTTAATGCTAGAACTGTTAGCGCAGTTAACGCTAGAACTGAGTCATGGGTAACTGCATACGTGGAGTGTGTCTGAAAGTGGAAGTGGCGAAAGAAGTGGGTGGATCAACACAAGTGGCTTTATGGAAAGCGAAACAGCTAATTGGGCAGATTTGTTGGCGCTAAAGACCGTTTTGCGTGGCTGATTGGCTGCACGAGGAGTGTATAAGTCAGCGCGAATGACTAGCGCACCGTTGTTGTTGTATCGAGGTGTCTGCCGACCTGAGGTGCTTCCCACTGGGCAGTTGTATCAGCTATGTCGCCAGCAGTAGCTAACGTAGCCATTTCTTGCCCTCCCATTATTTTATTTCAAGTAGGATAGCAGCAGCCTACACAATAAATAACTCATATTTCTAACTATCTAGATGTCACCTTGATACAGTCTACTCAATAGGGAGGGCATGAACAGCAACAACACAAGGACACAGTGTCCTTCGCTTCCGCTTGCTAAGCAACGGCGTGGGAAGTAGCTACCTAGTGTAGCCAACATCAGGGTGACAGTCACAGCAAGCACAGACATACAACGCTTACAAACCAACGGTACATCCATCATTAGCACGTTTAATAAAAAAATAAACAGTCGTCAGTTTAATTAACTGAAAATAAACAATTATTTGTAACGGTGAAATACAATTCGGACTCATCTTCTGGCTTCAAACCAGAAGTCCAAACACTCGCTGTACGGAGAGAAACGGAAAACAACACCGCTCAGTCAAAACCGTCTAACCAATGACAGAGCACCCACTGATGTGGCTCCACCCACTTTATCCGCCACGCCCACTTTCAGAGACACGCCTAGTACGCAGTTACCCATACTTGCTAGAACTGTTAAAGCAGTTAGCTTTAAAGCGTTGCTGGACGCAAGTCAACTCAACCGGACGTTCGACACTCTTACCCACCTTTTCCCACCACATCCCCAGTAGAAACAACGTTGGTAACCAGACCTTGTTGGGCCCAAAGGGGCTTACAGACCGTTCCAGTGTTGTAGTTACAGTGCAGGGAAGTGGTTCTACACTATTAATGTGTACATTTGAATGACTGAAATGCACGTGGCGTCACAATTTCAAGGGCTAAGGTAACATTTGTTAGCACTTTCACATTAAACATTTCAATGAGGGACATTTTCACAAATTGATTTACTTAGAAAAAAAACTAAATTCAGATAATTACCTACTATTATTATTTGTATTATTATGAATGTTATTGTTGTTATTATCCTTATCATTATTGCATGTTTTATCACTATTATTACTTTGTTACTTTATTATTTCTTTCTTTCTTCATCATTCATTGATTATCATTTCATAATTGCGATAAAGGGTGTGTGTGTGTGTGTGTGTGTGTGTGTGTGTGTGTGTCAGTCACTGCGGGGGGGGCTCTGGAGGGGCTCCTTGCTGCGTGAGGGTGTGCCAGTACTCCACTTTCTTGCCGATGTGTTTGAGACATTCAAACCAATGTTTGAGCCTCACTCCCTTAGCATTTATGCCCAGTTCAACTCCACCTGAGAGAGAGGGAGGGAGAAGGTGGAAGGGAGAGAGAGAGAGAGAGAGAGAGAGAGAGAGAGAGCGAGAGACAGAGAGAGAGAGAGAGAGAGTCAGAGAGAGAGAGAGAGAGAGAGAGAGAGGTAAGAGGAAGAAGGAGAAACAAGAAACATAAAGGAAATCTTGAACCTTAAGTCAGTTAGGTGAGTCATTGAACCTTAAGTCAGGTAGATGAGTCATTGAACCTTAAGTCAGGTAGGTGAGTCATTGAACCTTAAGTCAGGTAGGTGAGTCATTGAACCTTAAGTCAGGTAGATGAGTCATTGAACGTTAAGTCAAGTAGGTGAGTCATTGAACCTTAAGTCAGGTAGGTGAGTTATTGAACCTTAAGTCAGGTAGGTGAGTCATTGAACCTTAAGTCAGGTAGGTGAGTCATTCAATCACACAGGGAGACACACAGGGAGACAAACAGGGAGACACACAGGGAGGCACACAGGGAGACACACAGGGAGACACACAGGGAGGCACACAGGGAGACACACAGGGAAAAACACAGGGAGACACACAGGGAAACACACAGGGAGACACACAGGGAGGCACACAGGGAGACACACAGGGAAAAACACAGGGAGACACACAGGGAGACACACAGGGAGACACACAGGGAGACACACAGGGAAACACACAGGGAGACACACAGGGAGACACACAGGGAAACACACAGGGAGACACACAGGGAGACACACAGGGAAACACACAGGGAGACACACAGGGAGACACACAGGGAAACACACAGGGAGAGAGAATAAATATCGATAAATTGACAGCTAGGAAATGAGAGAGATGAAGAGAGAAAGACAGACATCACTGGGGGTCATCAGACAGATAACGGTTGTCCTGGCTGTGATTGCACAGTTGACGGAGCATGAAGTTTTAAACACAGTATTTAACAGACGCCGGCCTTCACAACGCCACAAACACGCTCAAAAGCTTGTCTGTGGCCTCACTAAACTTCACTTCAGATACAATGAGAGGTGTGGGGGCATAACTCACTGTTCTGTTGCATAACTCACACTCTGAACCAGACAGACACACACAGACAAACGCAGTCCTCCCAAGTACAGTAATACAAACACACACACACATCCCACTGGGCACAGACGTCAATTCAACATCTATTCCACGTTGGTTCAGCGTAATTTCGTTGATATGATGTGGAAACAACGTTGACTCAACCAGTGTGTGCGCAGTGGGACGTGTGTAATTGTATGTGTCGCAAACACACCTCGC